>JAKSZP010000902.1:0-22384 GCA_022478985.1 Massospora cicadina | reverse complement strand
CCTCAGGACTGGTAGCATATGCAGATGACAAGTAGGCGTTCACAATCTCTGACATTGAATAAAGCTCAAGGCCCAATGAAGCCACACTTCCCACACATAAAGAGGAAGCAAGATTCTTATAAGTGAAGATGCTAAAAGGGAAAACAAGAAATCTAGAAGAAGATCCCCATCCAAAGAAAATTGATGTCAGATCAGGGTTTCTTTGGACTCAACGGCCTCAGAAGGCCGAAGAGATAAAGAATAACTTGAAAGGGAATCCCACTCAGCCCATTGGGACGTTTGACCAACAGTACTTGAAGCCATGGGGGCTTGTTTAGGTTCATTGATTGGTGTTATTTCAGCGGGATGCAAAGCTGAACTCTCTAGTACTGTGGAAGTGTAGCTGGTCAACCCAGCTTGAGGAATCATGGGTAACACGCTCAAGTTGACCATAGCGAGCCGCATGGACTTGCTTAGCCTTAGGAAGGCTTGTCTGTCTGAGGTGGAAAGGCTATTGAGATAAAGTTCGTACTTTGATGAACGCGAAAAAGTTAGACATTGTGACCCAGGAAATAGGGTACATGCCGCCTATATCCAGTCAAGGTGGGGGAAGTGTTGAGTAATTGACTGGACCTAATCATCAGATATTCAATAGGGACATAATAATGTTAACATGCTTAACTTATTATGGATCATATCAGATATCAGTGATTATGGATCAGGTATATTCTAAGCTTATGCAAAGCTTAGGATCCGCGACCTAGCAATTTCACTTAATAATATTTGACTATGATGCATGGGCTCGAGGGCTTTGTTGGTTAGGTCAGACTTAACTTTAAATCTCAACTTAATGACTCGGGCATGTGGGCTTTGTTGGTGTATGTCAAAATTAGTTTTTAATGTTGGTCAAGTTTCTGATCAAATTGATTACTAATTAGTGATACAAATCACCTTGGTATGTGCTGCTGATTGCTTGTGAAAGAGAATCAGTTCAGCTATTTGCAGACGCGTCCAAAACGCCATCTTGAGAATGATGACGTTATTTACACTGACCCTGAGGCTGAGCAAGATGCCCTGAGTCAAAGTATTTGTAGACCCTCAAATGAAAATTTTACATGTTCCTCTGGCCAAGTGCCATTGAAAATGAGATATCATGGGTAAGATGTGGTGAACATCAAACCCTATAAATTATCTCCAAGTTGATGCTAATAAACAACATTCAACTACTACCACAAGTTAATAGTTTAACTTATAAGCTTTTTGTGTTTAATACTTTAAATTGTATTAAGTCGAGGATTAACTTGGGATCAGTAAGATCAGGGCAGCGTGCCATCATCCAAGTAACAACAGGGGAATAAAAATTTGAAGTGATATTACCCAGGAGTTATATTTCAAATTAAAGTCACCATCTAGTTTATTGTTGTCATACAATAGACGTACAAAACTCCATCACAATGCAGAAGAAGTACCAGCCATCTGAAGAGGATCAAAATTCAACAATAATAAAAAACATTATTTATGAAAACAGTAATTAGATAATCAGTACTTTATAGTATTATTATCAATTCAGTGTATAGTTAGACGATCACCTTCTATTGTGTTGTTCTATATCAAGGATATTATTGCAGAAGGCAATAATTGGAAGACTCTCAGTGAGAAGAGTAAAGATCTGAGCAGGGATTTAGAGATGAAGGAACCCTAATCAGGGATAGCTACTGACTGTGTGTTGGGCTGAGAGAGACTGTCACCAGGGTATCTTAGCGAAGATTGGGTGGACAAGAGTATTGGGAATGAATCCCTACAAGTACAACTTCAAGAGTATGTAATCAGAAATACTGGCTGAGCATTGGGCCGAATTATAGTTCATTCTCAACTATGGATAATAGTCTCCATACTATTATTGATTAATAATACATTCTATACAACGCGACGAAGTGCGTAAGGAAATTATACCTGTGCAGTAAAAAAGTTATTGGGTTGCTTGCCAACATTCAACCTAGAGTACTTTAACAATTTGGTGCTCACTACAGGGGTAGTTGAGTGAAGAATCTATAATAACATTGTACAAAAGAAGAGCTACGCAAGCTATGGACTGAGATAGCCACTGTAAACCAGAGTGCCTTAAACTCAGCGGACCATCAGGAGTTCACAGCCTTGGAAGAAAGAGTTGCCAAGGTGGAGGAAGGAGTAGAGAATGTAGTCAGCTTTGGGAATGAGTTACTCAGCAAAGTAACCTTGTTGAAGAAGAAAGAAGGGGACCTTGTTTGAGAGGTCTTATAACTAAAAATGGAGTGAGAAGTGGATCACGTTCATCTAAGAAAGTTTGGTGCGGATATCAAGAAATTAATCAAACAAGTGGAGGACTTAAAGCTCATAGATGTTCTTGTTAGCCCGATATAGCAAGTGATGCCAAAGAGAGAAGTCCTCGCACAATGCTTGGGAAGTTGAATACCCCAAGGAACATGCCGCCAACTTTTAATGCCATTTTTGGAAATGACACCCAAAGTCACTCCGCAAGTTAGCTGAGTAGCCAAACTGAGAGAATCAGCTAGAAATGACTCTGAGGTATTTAGGGCAACACCAAAATTACCAAAATTCTATCAGGATAATGCCCCAGCATTTTTCTGACTGTTTGACATGACCATGAATGACTATGGAGATCGTCAAAAGGTGTTGACAGTCATGAATTGCCTGGACACCGACTGTCAAAACTTAATGTTACCTCGCCTGGAGGGGGACAGATGGTCATATGACAAGGAAAAGGCGGTTATCATAAAGGAGTTTGAGAGTCTGACATGCATGTCGAAATGCAAGCAAGAATTTATGGGGATTCAGTTCCATAAAGATGAGTCTCTTGCTAGCTTCGCGGATCACTTTTACCAGGAGTTGCAGATCCTGGACAGAGCAAAAGTATTGGATGACTTTGATGCTAGAATTGCTTTGCAAGCGGCCCTTTGTTCCTATCACAATTTGCATCATATGATGTCTTCCATGTTTGTGACAGAAATAACTGCCTTGCAAATGGTAGATAACCTGAAGATTTTGGGAGTGACATTTGATGCCCCAAATAGAAGCTTCAAGTCCAATCTGGTACAAAATCTGAATCCCATGAAGGGAAATGAAGGAGCTAAGGAGGCTACCAATTGAACCGTGCCAGGAAATAAGCCCAAATAATTCAGACGGTTAAACATGAAGGAGAAGGTCTGCATATCAGTGCAGTGGGAAAGGACATTTCGCCGTACACTGTAAAAAGCTGAGTGATCAGATTAACGTGGTCCAGGACAAGGAGACAGCAGCCGCCAAGGACTCAGGAAAAGGGCCCATGGCCAAGATGAGGAACAGTCTAGAGCTGCGGAGAAACCTGTTCTTTCTCAGTATCATGAATGAAGAATTTGACATTAGAAATCTGTTTGTAGATGACAAGCAGGATCAGCTATAACAAGTGGTCAATATGGATGCGAATGCCGTGACCAGAGTTGGGGCAAAGAGAATCAACCCCAAGATAAACCAGGAAGTTGCCCGTCCATACGCCTGACAACTGGCGGAGAAGATTTGAACTGCTGAGAACCCTGAAGAGTTATACGACGTCCGTTTAGATGAGGCTAATCTAACTATCCCCCTCAGCATGATAAAGGAATTGTTCCCTAAATTATTGGAGCAAATCATTCACACCCGAGATTCCGCTAATAACGCCGCCATTCACTCAGTAAATACTATATTATAATACTCTGAGTGTACATATATAGATACACAAGTAAATTTAGTGAGGGTGAGGGCGAATATCAACAGTGGAGTGCCCATCAATATTGTCTCAACCAAGTTGGTAAAGAGGATGAAGATCTCGCCGGACTTGGAACACAAGAGAGAATACAGGACAGCTGGGCCAAACACCATCGTTTCCTGTGGAGCGTATAGTGCGCTGCCACTATGATTTGGGTCATTGGTGGAGTCTGCGCCAGCAATAGTTTTGGCAAACCAAAACTATGACATCCTGATTGGAATGGAGTTTCTATGTAGATATGGAGTTAAATGTAACTTTGATAATAATACGTTGACCATCTTGGGTCAGACGTTACCATTGGTATACCAGAAGGATGGTGAAGCTCCATTGAATTGGAGAAACAATTTCATCAATCTGATATACAATGATGGCATTGTCCTGATTCAATACCAATTAGTTGGTAGGAAGTGACGTGAAATGCTGGCGGAAATCCTAGAGAACCAAGGAATTCCACTAATGATCAATAATGAGAGGACCATACCAGCCAGATCACAGATAATAGGCGACACAGGGTTGACTTTGGAGATTCTGGAGCTGTTGTATGGGGAGGCCAGAAGCCCCTGGAAGAAGTCCAGAGTCGAGTCATGGGTGGCTCCTGGGATAATAATGCTGGGCCATGGAGAAATTCGAGTTCTCCTGGCGAATTTGAGTGAAAAACCAATGAAGATCAAGAGGAATCAGATCATTGCATTTATTCATCTGATCCCAACAGCTGAATTGAGACAATTCCATGATTTTGGGTCTCTCGACAAAATGGGATTACCAGCCAGGGTAGATGAAAGCATCAACCTATTGGTTGATTGGGAGCAGCTCACTGATATGCTGGAAGGCCAGCAGGAGGAGGTGCACAAACTATTTGAGAAATATTAAGAGGTGTTCACTCAGGATGACCACGATTTGGGATGTGAATGAGATGTAATTCACAAGGTTGACACTGGGGAAAGTTTACCAATAAGGATGAGACCAATCCGAAGATCAAAAGCTGCTGAAGAGGTAGTGGAGAATGAAATCAGCAAACCAGTGAAGCATGGGCTTTTAGTTCCATCATCAAGTCCCTGGGTGAGTCCAATTCTGATCGTGAAGAAGAAGGATGGATCCAACATAGTGGTGATTGACTACCAAAGGCTGAACAGAATTATGAAGAAGGATTCATATTCCCTACTGAGGAATGATGATGCGCTAGATCGTTTAGGAGAAGTGAAGTATTTATACGCAATGGATCTGATCTCAGGATATTGGCAGATTACCCTGCCAAAGGAAGACCAGGAAAAATGCGCGATTACTACCGCGCAGGGGCTATACCAACCAACGAGGATGCCCCAGGGTCTCTGCAATGCACCTGCAACGTTTCAGAGGGCCATGGATGCGATACTAAGTGACTTGAAGTTGTCATGCGTCCTGGTATATCTGGATGATATCAACGTGTTCAGTAGGACGTTTACTGATCACCTGCACCACTTGGAAGAAGTATTTAAGTAGCTGTCCGCGGCTAATCTGAAGATCAAGCCAAAAAAATGCCATTTCTTCAAGAAAGAGTTGGAATACCTGGGATTCGTAATCAACTCAAGTGGATTACAACTGCAAACCCAGAAGATAGTAGCCATAGAACGGATGGCTGTGCCAAAGAGTGTCTGAGACATCCAAGTGTTCCTTGGGATGGTCGGATACTACAGAAGATTATTTGGGATTTTGCCCAAATAGCTGAGCCATTATTCCATTTATTAAAGGATTCAAAAAAAGGATTCATTTTGAATAAAGAGGCCCAGGACTCCTTTGATGAGTTACGCTGGTATTTGATAGATTCACCAATTCTGAAATATCCAAATCTCGATTGGGAGTTTATCATTTAAACTGATGCTTCATTGACAGCAATTGGCGCCGTACTGAGCCAAGTAGACGCACTTGGGGACGAGCATCCAGTGGCATATGTGAGCTGGACACTTTCAGCCGCTGAGAGGAACTACACCGTGACTGAGCTGGAATGCCTTGCAGTCATATATGCATGCAAGCAGTTTTAGGTGTACATCCACAGAATGCACTTTAAGGTGATAATGGACACTCTTCGCTGCATTGGCTACACAATCTAAGAGAACTGTGTGGATGAATGGCCCGATGGGCACTTAAGCTTCAGGTTTATGATTATGCGATAGTCCACCAAGTGGGGGCTTCTCATCAGAATGTGGATGGCTTATCACAGTTGCCAATGGTCCAGTTGGTATACCCGCAGGTGGATGAGCTATTATAGAGAATGGTCAAAGAAAAAATTGGGGACAAGCCCTGAGAAATCCAAGGTGTGCTTTGAAAAGCAATTGAAACACCGAGACTATGGATGGACAAGTATTCAAGATGATCAACGGGAAGCGGCTATTATTCCCAAAACCGTCAGAAAGAGCAGCTATAGTACAAGCAGCTCACAAGGTTGTCAGGAATGGAGGTCTGAGGAAAACAAACAGCCATATTTTCCAGTATTATTACTGGGAATTAATCAACTATGATGTCGCAGATAACCTGGCTTGTTGTGTGGAGTGCCAGCTGAACAAACCACACAAGAATACAACTGGATACTGACTGGTCCGCCATGGATTTGCTTGGCACACGGTGTCATTGATGTGATGGGACCGCTGATGATGAGCACAGGGGGAGTCAAGTAAATCATAGTTGCCATCAACCATCTGACAAGATGGGTCGAGACAAAGGCCCTAACCAGAGTAGATGCTACCAGTACTGCGAGGTTCATCCTGGATCAAGTGGTATACAGGCATGGATGTCCACAGGTCCTGCTGAGTGACAATGGGACCAACTTCATGTCTCATGTGATCCTGAGGTTAAACGAAATAATGGGGATCTGAGGAGTCATGTCAGTAACATAGCAGCCAAAGACAAACGGACTGATAGAATGGGTCAATGAGACGCTGGCTGTGACTCTGAGGAAGCTAGTTGCAGGGAGAACTTCCGCGTGGGGAACATACCTGAGTTTGGTGACATTCACCTACAACATTAGTCATCATATGGCGATGGGAAAGATGCCATTTGAATTATTATATGGAAGAAAGGCCGCGTTGCCACCAATTTTATATTTGGTGGTGGAACCTACGTTGGGGATGAGTACCAAGCAATACTTGAACTGACTGACAAGTATCCTGATTGATATGCAATCGCAAGCATTTGACACAACCTTGAAGAAAAGGTTACTTCTAAAATCAATGAATGACAAAAATTTACCGGCACTAGAAGAATATTGAATAGGGGAAAGATTTGCCTATTGCAATATGCATGGTTTCAGATGAAGAAACAAATTAGATGTGTTGTGGTCAGGTCCGTTTAAAGTAATTGCTAAGATGATGACTGATGCTTATTTCATCAAGAATCTTGTGGATGGAAGAGTTGTAAATCGAGTCCACGCTAAGTATCTAAAGCATTGGATTGATGAAAAAGATAAAAGAGTTTCTAAAGGACCAATGAACCATTAAGTTGGTCATGTCCTGATGATTAGGTCAAGTCCAAAAAAGAACCTCTGAACCAATCTAGATGGTTAAGTCCAAAAAAGGACCTCTGAACCATGGAAAACTGGCAGATTTAAGTACCCAGGACCCAGTTTGGGGGAAAAATATGGACCGCTGAAATGAAACAAGGTCAAGTCCCATAGTAAAAAAGAAGAACAAAAAAAGTGATAAAGATATTGTAAAAAAAGATTATAAACTGCATAGATAAATAAAGCTGATATATTTTTATTATATTTATTTTTAACGATTGTTCTCAGTATGGGGATGATTCCGCCTATGTCTCCTCTTGGGGGAGGGAGGATGGATCGCGGTAGGAATGAACAGCCCATTGAGATCAATATGCGATCAGACACTAGCAAGGGTGAGACCTACACAAAACCACATTTGTTGAGCGGACGCCGAGCTCTGAGAGAAAGTGACTAGGGGAAGGGAAATTGAGATGTTGGAGGAAGCCAATAGCAAAACCCTGGAGTGGGGAGGAAAGCAACAGTATAAAAAGAGGCAATCAGCAAATAACCCCGAGTAATCCCAATATGGCACCAGAGATGGAAGATTAGTCCTGAGCGCCTGCTGACAGGCTTCATCAAGGACACTGGACATGTGGGCCAGCAATGAAGAAGGAATGCTCAACAGGGGTTGCCAAATCATGCCCCCTATCAACGCCATCAGTGGAAGATACTGATGGGAAGCTCCAGAGAAGAGATAGTTGTGCAGAGAGTGGATTGCATCCTGCAAGTGGTGACTATGGGCTTCTTGGAAGCTAAAGCTGAATGAACGATGGAACCCAGGTGAGGCTGGAAGCTTCGTGGACCAACTTTGAAGAACTTGGCCAGCAAAGCAAAGAGCATAAGTGGCAGTATCCTGATCCAGAAGGTTATCAAGATCAGAGGGATTCAGCGCTAAAGTCAAAGCCTCAGTGACTTGGGCCCAGAGTTCAGCGTAGGGGAGCTTGAAGTGAATACTGTTACTGATTGAGAGCTTGGAGACCAGAACATCAAGTTTGTAAAATTGACCAAGTCAGAAGAGGAACTCAGGGAGCAGGTCCGATCTGGCCAGAAATGAACAATCCAGAGCAACCGGCATAATCTCTAGAGCATCTACAATGACGTTTGGAGCATAAGCAAAAGGATCTGAATCCAGGAGAGTTTCAAAGTCCAACTCTGGAATTGATGGCAGAGGAAGAGTCAGCCGAGAGTTGTTCAAAATCATAGCCCGCCTGGTTTTGGAGGGATTAGTTACATTTCTGGTAATTTGATGGAAGGATTATCTGATTGCACCAGACTAGGCGTATGAGTCCTGGAAGGACCATAAAAGAGGTTCCGTTGAGCATCCCAACTCATCTGCTGGAAGAGATGGAGGTCTGGATCAGACAGACTATTGAGGAGCTGCTGATAGCAAGACTCAGAATTTGACATATGAGCTGGACTAGAGAGGGGATGTCAGACTTATATAAGAAGTTGACATTATGCACTCTATAATCCATTAAGCTCCAATTTTGGGTAAATTAATCTCAAAATTAATGAGATATGCTCTCTAAGGGAAGAATTAAGAATGACTTATGCTAAGAGGTTATTAGCGAAATAACAAGGGCGAATAAGAAATAAGTATTCTTAATTAAGCTTCAAAATGAACATTGACGGCAAGAGTCTCCTGTCTAGGATGAGGAGAAAATCAGGAAATCAAGGACACCGGACCAAGAATCCTGAATATGACAGCAGGTCATATACCCTGATGGGGGGAAAACTGGATCCCATGACTAATTTCATCATGACTAAATCGATCAGCCCAACATGACAGAAGGTCATGAGGACCGCGCTCTGAGAAGGTGGTAGCGAGGAGGAAGAGGAAGAACGCTGTATGCTGAAAGGTCATCCTGAGCAGTGTTGAGCATTGATGAGTGTACTCCGCTTGAACTAATGAATTATTTGATCAGGTGTCTGAAGTGGTGTTCTCATGCCCCAGTTCTTTTCTCTCTGAAAATCTAGGCAAGAGGGGGATGTGTTTGGATTTTTGCCCATATTCCCAGCCTGCTAGATTACCTGGAACCGCTAGGAGAAAATTCCCTAAGGCGAAGTGAATCAAAAATTGGTTGGCCCAAGTTTCAGAGGAACTATGTTTGGGGGATTTTTGGATATTAGCCTGGTCATATGCATCAGGGATCGATCTGGATGAATACTTAAGATCTCATTGGGCGGAGTTGCCAACAAAATAGGGGCATCTGATAGTGATTAACTATCAGGTGTACCAATTGGGATTGGTTGGGTTTCATCACCAACCGATTGGGAATGAATAGTCAGTTGCGAGGCGAGTGATGCTGCTTGCAACTAGCACATTGATTGGTTGGTGAGTGACCTGCCATAATGGGAAATCAGTTCTATTACCTTAGCAGGTCGCTAGCCAATTATGGTTGGTTCGCTCGGATCAAGAGAAAAACGTTAGGGACACGTTTTCCAACTCTTTCCATTTGAGGTCTCAAGGATGTCCAATGATGGAATCCTAGCCAGGATGGGGAATACCATCGCTGCTGAGACAAGGATGTAAGATTCAATGGCAATGGCTGCCATTTCATTAAAGAGGTGTCAACTAAGGGTTAGACAGCTGAATCTCCCACTATATAATTCCCTAGGATTTAATATAAAAAACATTATTTATGAAAACAGTGTTAGATAACCAGTACTTTATAGTAATATTATAAATTCAGTGTATAGTTAGACGATCACCTTCTATTGTGTTGTTCTATCTCAAGGATATTATTGCAGAAGGCAATAATTGGAAGACTCTCAGTGAGAAGAGTAAAGATCTGAGTAGGGATTTAGAGATGAAGGAACCACAATCAGGGATAGCTACTGACTGTGTGTTGGGCTGAGAGAGACTATCACCAGGGTATCTTAGCGAAGATTGGGTGGACAAGAGTATTGGGAATGAATCCCTACAAGTACAACTTCAAGAGTATGTAATCAGAAATACTGGCTGAGCATTGGGCCGAATTATAGTTCAATCTCAACTATAGATAATAGTCTCCATACTATTATCAATTAGTAATACATTCTATACAACGCGATGAAAGTGCACAAAGAAATGAACCTGTGCAGTAAAAAGGTTACTGGGTTGCTTGCCAATATTCAACCTAGAGTAAATTTTTACAGAGATAATCAGCCTGTGCTGAGTAATTGCAATAGGCTTGAGTTGAGAGTTAGAGTATTGGTTTGAGTATTGGGAGGAATTCGGCCTGATATGATGGTTGTCTAGGTTTATTTTTGGGTCAAACACCAGAATATGACATTTCCCACCACTTGACTTGAACATAAGCCCTAATATTTCTGATTAGCCTTCGTTGATCTTTGTCATTTGTTATCTTTAGCCCGAGCACCCAACAAGACTAGAGTTGTATTTTTCCCCATCCTCAAGTGTGAACTAAAGTATTATTAGAATAAAACCATTGTTTTATATGTTTGTTGTTTTTCATTTTCTCTTTTTTTTATTTTTATTTTTCTTTATATTTCTTTAATCAGCCCGCTTTTGAATATTCTTGGGAAATTTCTCATGGACTCAGTAGTATATATGGCTGGTCCTGTATCCTTGATTGTGTATATGAACTTAGATGTCTTCTCAATCACTTCAAATGGCCTTACCCAGATGCTATTTAACTTTAGTAATTTTCCTGAATCATAGGAGTTGCAGATTGGAACTTCGTCATTAACCTCAAATTCAGCCAATTTGTAGCAATTCTTTAAGTCCTTTTGATGTTGAGACTTTTTTCTAGAAAAACTTTTGTTGAAGGCCTGAGCTTGTAGCTTGATTAAAGCATCCGCAAGCTTCTCAGCATATTTAGGATAAGTGTTATTGCCAGGTTCCTCTAGGGCTGAATATAGTAGCGTTGTTAGGCCATATGTCTTCCATATAATACTTAAAATGGGGACATCTTGGTTGACGAATAGTAAGAGATATTTTAGGCAAATACTGCTGACTTTGATAAGTACTCCACTTGGATGGTTTGTCCAAAGTTAATTTCCTGATAATGTTCACCAAATTCCCATTTGCGTGCTCAACAGTACTATTAGTTTTGGGATGATATGGAGCATAAATCACACCTTGTACTCTCATTAATTGGTTGAGCTTAGCAAGGAATTTGGTGGTAAATTGGTTCCATTATAAGTCAGAATAACCTGGGAAGATCCATGCGTGTGGATGATGTTTTCAACGATGAACTTGGCTGTAGTTGCCACTCCAGCTTCCCAAATAGCCTTGGCCTTGACCCATTTGGTCAAGTGGTTGATGACTACAATGTTGTATTTGGCCTTCATATTGCTTGTTGGAAGTAGGCTGACAACGTCAATAGATACAGTGTGCCAAGCAAACTTGGGCCAAGCAAGCTGGTTAGATGTGCTTTTTTGGAACGGTTTTTTGCCTTGGCACTCCACAAAGCATTATAGCATCTCTTGAATGTCAAAATGCTTTGTCTTTAATGTGAAATTACTTCAGATTCTCTTTCAACTTTTTTAACCGCCATGCCCTATGGCCTTATGTGCCGCCATTATTAGGTCTGTTCAGGCTGAGGATCCTGGGAAAATATACTTTTTGCCCTCAACGATATTGTAAAGCGTCCCATTTTTGATAGTTGTATTTTTTTGTAGATCCAATAATATTTTTTGGACAGATTCGAGCTCATCTTGGTACTCTCCGCTGACCATTTTCAAAAACAACTCATCTGCAGCCTGACCAAGTGTTGCAATGGTGGGTAGTTAGGATAGGCAATTGGCGTTTTGATGTTTTTCCCCCATCTTAATGCTCAATGGTGTAGTCATAAGCTTTAAGCATTAATTCCCAGCGGGCTAATTGGCCCTCAGGTTCTCTTAAGTTGTTCAACTATCTTTGGAAGCATGATCAGTAACAACTTTGAAATGAGTGCCATGAAAGCAGACCCAAAATTGCTTGAAAAGCATATAAACTGGCTAAGAATTCTCATTCCATCATCATGTAGTTCCTATAATGAACATTTAAGGTCTGACTAGTGAAGGCGACTGGATGTTCTTTCCCATCTTCTCCAACTTGGGATAACATGGCCCCCACTGCTGTTAGGGATGCGTCAGTTTGGACAATAAAAACACAATCAAAGTCTGGCTATTGAAGAATAGACGCGCTCAATATGGCCGATTGGAGTTGGTCAAATGCATACTGGCAAGCTGGAGTCCAGTTGAATGGGACCTTATCCTTTAATAGATAGAAAAGTGGCTCAACAAGCTGTGCATAATTGGCAATAAATTGGCGATAGTACCCAATCATCTCTATGAATACTTAAATATCACACTTGTATTTGGGCTGTTTCATTTTGGAAGTGGCATCCAGATTAGAGGGTTGGGGCCGAATGCCCACTTTGTCAATTATAAATCTGAGGCATTCCATTTGGTCTTTAAGGAACTGGCACTTTCTGGGCTTGATTTTTGAGTTTGCATCTGCTAGCCTTATGAAAACCTCCTCTAAGTGTTCCAGGTAGTTGTCAAAAGTGCGGCTGAAAAGGTTGATATAATCAAGGTACACTAGTACACATGAAAACTTTAAATCTTCTAGAATTGTGTCCATAGCTATTTGGAAGGTAGCCAAGGCATTTCAGAGCCCTTGAGGCTTTCTCGTCAGCTGGAATAGGCCTTCTTAGGTTATAGTTGCACATTTCTCGTGCTCCTCTTTGGGGAAGATCTATTTGCCAATATCCACTGATAAGGTCCATTGCCAATAAGAACTTCGCACCACCTAGTCTATCCAAGGCATTGTCAATTTGTGGCATAGGTTACAAGTCCTTTTTTGTGATGTTGTTTAACTTTTGATAATCAATGACTACTTGGTTGCTTCCATCCTTTTCCTTACTATTACAATTGGTGCTAACCATGGACTTTTTGAAGTCACTAACATGCCACAATCAAGGAGTTCCTTAATCTCCTTGGATACAGCTTCTTCTGATGATTTTGAGCTTCTAATCGGGCATAATCAAATTGGTTTATGATCTCTGGTATCAATTTTGTGGGTGACACCCTTAGCACATCCCAAATCAAAATCATCTTGTGCAAATATTTATCGATATTTAGAGAATAAATCCTGAGCTTGGCTTTTCTCAGAGTTGGTTATGTTGCTTAGATTAGCCATAGGGGTGACATCATTTATGCTGAGTAGTTCTTTATCAGGGAGCCCTAATTTGACAAAAGTTCCAAACTCATAGAATGAGTGAATTTCTGAGGTAGGGAACAGATGCAGAAATGCGATTGTTTGATGTCACTTGATGGAGATGGGCCAATTTTTCAGGTTTGCACATAAGATGTGTATTTCTCCATGGCTAGGAATGATAATACCAGGGGCAATGTTTGGTTTTGAATCGAGATATAGACCATGGTTGATATACTTCACCATAAAGTCCTTCCAGGATATCAATTGTTAGTCCCGTTGGTACGATTACATGATCTCTGGAGGGTATGGTAATATGTTGATTTGACCAAAGTGGGATGCCATTTGACTTATTAATCTAAGTGGGTAGTATTTTTATCTTTGACCGCGCTTTGACATACTCAATCAGGACTATTCCATCTTTGTAGACCAGATTTATGAATAATCTGGGTTTCTTTTTCTCAACTACCCTATCCCAGTTATAGTAAAGTGGAATAGCCTGGCCAAGAATGGTGATATTATCGTCCTTATTATTGGTAACAACTCCGTATCTTATTAGGTAATCAGTCCCAATTAGGATATCATAGTTCATATTCGGCAATACTACAGCAGGTGCTGTTACTACAATAGATGCAAATCTGAGAAGTAGGGTACTGTATGCGCCCAGCGATTTAGTTGTATGTGCTCCAGATGTTCCATAATCCTGAAAGTAGCAACATTGGGCGCAATTTTCAGTTTTTTAACCAACTTTGTGCTTACTATATTAATAGGAGCACCACTATTGGCAATGGACCAAACTCGCACCTTGTTTACTGCTATGCCTACATAAGTACATTCAAAGTAGTTTTCAGAGGTATTTATTGTATGAATGCCGTGATTGCTGCCCAATTCCAGGTGTGATTTTCAGACTTGAGCAAATATCTGGGAATTTATCTGCTAAGGTTTTCTTGGGAATGGCTACTTGAACATTGTTAAGCTTAGGTAGATCAGTTGAACATCTGGGTTTGAGGTCTAAACTCCAATCTATAATTTTCTTTGCATAAGGTTTCTTACCTCTGCTCGGACTTCTTTGGTAATTTCAAAGGGTTAGTTGCTTTTGCTGAGGCCTGAGTAGTGACCATCATGACATCATTAGCCATGATATGGTAAGGTTATTTTCGTTAACATCTTTGGCCCTAAAGAGCTCGCCAGGGTCAGGTGGAATGTTTTGAACATTGTTGGAGTTAGAGCATTTCGCCTCTACTCCACCTGATATTTTACCACCTCACTGTCACTGTTGATTTCTAGAAAAATGTTGACTCCAGGCTTTTTATTGGACCATCTGTAGCATCAGCTAGCAAAATGCCCCTTTCGACCACAGTTGTGGCATGTAATTGGCCCTGTTTGCTGCTTTTGCTCAAATTTTTTGGTTTTAGTTTGGAACTTTTTTCCTGGTCGGATATAGTATTGCTTTTTGGGCTCAAAGATCGGGATTTTTGCTGATCCTTGGGCCGCTTAGGGTATTGAAATATGGTAACAACTTCTTAAGTATCTGGTAAGCTCTTGGATTTCCAAGCTTACATTGAATGCAGGTATCTTGACATTGTGCAGTTCATGAAAGGCATAACTGCGTGCTCCATAACAATCTTAGCATCAAACTTATCTATTGCATTGCACCCACGCAGAACTTGTGCCTCATAAAAAAATCTGTCTGCAAAGTCCTTAATAGCCTCATTCTGCTTGAATTTAATATTAAAAAGCTCTCTTTTTCAGGTTTCTAATTTTCAGGCCACCCAAACTGTTTTGTACTGCAATTTTGGCATCCATATAGGACCAATTGTTGCTCAAATAAGGCATAATGAGGTCACAGCTATGGGCATTGAGTGAGTTAATCAGTGCTGATCCTTTTGCATGGTCTGATGCACCCCTCATTGCTTTTTCAAATAGCTTGAGGAAAGAGTGAATATTCCCATCTTTATCAAACTTTGGTAACTTAAATGGCTCAAAGTCTTCTTTCCCTGTCTCTGGCATAGGTGTGGTACTTCTTCTTGAACGTCTTGATGTATCATCGTTTATAATCAGCCCTCTTTCTCGTTGGGGAGTATCTAAAGTCAGTATTAATGCCATAACTCTAAGCATAGAACGTATGTTTGAAATATAAATTTTGCATCGTTTTTAATTTCTGATGATTTAATTTCATGATATTGCTCTAAACTACGGGATTCTGATGCTTGAATTCAGCCCTTAGTTGTTTTTACAAGGTGTTTTTTGCCAAATGAGCAGAGCTTTTTCCCATTTCTCTTGTCAAGGCTGGATGAGAAATGACAGCTTTGTATTTTGAGGGAGTCAAGGAATTTTTTAAGGTTATCATACTACTCTTCAAAATAAAGCTTGATTGGTCATTATGCTTTTAGTATCTTTGGCCATACTGTCTACTCAGGGATTTGCAGTTGATAATTGAATTCTGAGCTCCAAATTCTCCTGAGTAATTACAGTATTTCTGGCCTGCAATCTCAACAAAACCATCCAAATTTTTGAAAGTTCCTCTTTGATCAAGGCATCATCCTCATCCCTATTCAGGATGGGTTGTTTTGCTTTAAGGTCTTCAATGTTTTTGTTTACAGTATCCAGCTCAGCCCGCACATAATTCTCAAAGTCATTGACCTTTGCATTTAACTCCAAGTGATTTCTTTGGCCCAAAGTGGCATGTATGGTGAGTTGTTCTGACTGAGATAATAGGAAATCATATTGAGTACAAGTTAGCTGACAGCAGGTATTCATGTTTTGTACCCATTCATGTTATAGCCCATGGTGAGCAAGAACTTCTGCGGCTATCTTTGAGACTCCTTCATTTAGAAGCTCCTCAAGGGTGTTTAATCTCCCCTGAGCTTCATTGGCAAGTCCCTTATTATCCACAATTGCGATTTGGACTTCAATAAGACTAGAATTTAGCTTGTCCAGTAGAACATTTTGGGAAGATCATTCCGCCCCTTACACGTGGTAGATTTCTATAATTTCCAGATTTTTTCTAGCAATGATTCGCTGGGTATGCTTAATTTAGGGTTGAAAAAAGTTAAACGGGAATTTTCTTGTTGCTTGAATGTCTGTGAGACGTTTGGAAAGAAATGCCATGGTTGCATTGCGGTAATTCATATATATCTCCATCTTGAGCGCCTGATCCTTAAGGTAGTATAATAGGCCAAAGTATGGATTGATTTGTGAAATACCAATTCTAAAACCCTGATATAGGGTTTTCAGCATAGCTTTTACGCTTGCAAATGTAAGATCAATTGGGCTTGTTGTATCTGCATGAGCTCCCCCACACAGTGATAAGATCCATATAGTAGGAGGTAACCACTTCAGAGCCTTGGCGGCTTATATTAAAAATAACTAAGATTTCCTTGTTGCTAAGTTTCCATATTGTTGTTGCTTTCTTGTCTGTCCAAATCTTCCAGGAACTAGTTATGTGAATCCATTTCAGAGTGTCACCTGTTTTGAGTGAGCACCATTTATCAAATTCTAAAGATCACTCACTTGAAAATTATACTTTTGCACACTTGATCAGGATAAAGTTTGGCTGAATGATCCACAATTTTGCCAGTGACTTAAAATGTTCTGACCATTAGGAAACTCTCTAGACTTATTAATATAGCCCCTAACTCTTCTGGTTGATTTCAGGCTTAATTTTCCCAACGTAATTATTAACTTCCAAGGCAGGTTTCAATACAAGCTGTGAATTTGGCGCTTCCAGCTTGTTGGAACTTCTTTAAAGAAAGAATTCAGATAAAGACCAGAAGAGATAAAATTAAAACATCTTTTATTATATGATATTTATTTGATAGTTAGTCATTAAGCCAGGCGCCCGTATTTATACCTTTAGAGCATCTCCTGGCCACATTTGATCTCTTAATTTCAACAGATTATTTTATCACATCAGTTCAGCCCTTGAACTGATACAACTGAGACCTATTGTTAGGTTTCTGGTGGTATAATACTCTCAAAGTTAGGAGGCTTTCAAGGACAAAATTGCAATAAACATGCAAAATTATTCATGACCTTCTTAATGTGAGTTTCATCATACGTCTGATGAAATAAATCTTCTGCGAAATTTCTACATTGAAGTAGATGTGTACCCCTAATTGGGACGTTGGCAGGCCTCTCTCTTGATAGCACTAGGTGCTCTTAATAGGCAAACAGCATGTAAGAATTAGACCGGCCTGCCATCCTAGGTGCCAGAGCACCTGAACGGCAAACCAGAATGCCAAAAGCACTGCTGCTGGTATGACAGATATATAAATGAAAGGAGTTTCACCAATAACTGCCAGTGAGCCAGAATCTCATACAGTCACATAATAGAATACCAGACAAATATGGCCGTTAACCCTGAGGGGTGTGTGAGTGTTGGTAGAAAAGGCAGTTTATTTTTCAACATAAAAAACTAAATCCTGGGGAAGGTTTCCAAATGTAGAAAATTTAAGGAAGAAGAATTGAACAACAATTTTTCAGTGCAGTGCGACTGATTAAATAGTGGTCAATTAGAGAGATAACAAGTCAGGATCAGGTCCCTCAAGTTCAACCTAACCCTCGAATATTTTTGGGAATGGGGACAGATAAGTTCACTGGGAACTGACATCAAAGGATTCAGTGGTAGGTCGAGTCACTGTCAGTTCAACCTTGAATGTTGAACCAAGACTTAACTGCGTTTCTGAAAGTTGGTGTGACAGCATCTAGCCCAACAAGCAACGGGAATCCCCCCAAGGCCACCCCACGTAGGGGCAGTCCCAATTGGTTGGGAACGGGTTCAGGATGCCTAATCCGCCCATGCCTGGTCGCTGAGCCATTTGTTCAGTTAAAAGCGTTTCATCAGCTACAATGCCCAATTGGCTGGAAGAAAACTTAGAATTATCATCAATGGTGTCTGATGCTGCTACCTGCACATCGGGGATCATCCCCAACAATTTTTGGAGGGGGTTAATTCTGATGATTGAGGCGTTGACCAAATCAAAACCATTGATGATTCCAGACGATGAGTCAATCTTCATTCCTTTTTGACTATGTGGATCCCAATCATCAGGCTTGTTTCCACTCATTTTTAGACTAATTAACCTTATTTTGGCAATTTCAGTGTAAATTTCCCTGATCAGGCGTACAAGTTTGTGAGAGGTGAATGTGGGCGCCAGGGGAGGGATCCAAAGAGGGAGGGCTGTTACCCAGCGCTCATCTACTATATGGGAGAGATCACCCTGGGTGACGAGGGGTACTGCCACCCTCTTCAGAGCCTTTTTGCTTGGAAACATAAAGAGGGCCCAATTGATACACAGGGGACGTTCCCCTGGACTTACATTACTCTTTTCTTTTTCCAAAGGAAGAGCACCACCGCTGGGAAACTGCACCAGGGCCACATTTTTGTGTGCCTTGGGTAATCTGATCGCCATGACCGTTACAACTTTTTGAGGGGGATGGGGGGCGTTGGGGTGAGATTCGTGAAATGCATCAATCATCTCCATGAAGTTAGTGCAATCACAAGTCATAACCCAACTGTTCTGGTAAGCTGGATACCCTTTCCAAGCCAAGAGATACTGGACTGACCGCCAGGACTTGCGGGATGCCAAGGTGTTTTCCATCTCAGCTTCCTCCACATCCTCTATTACAATAGGTTCAGGTTCCACAGGGATGATCCCCTTGAATGGGGACAACAGAGATACATGGATAATGGGATGCTGTATTAATGAGCTGGCAGTTTCACTTGAAAAGCGCCATTGCCAAAGTCTTCCTCCACCAGGTGGGGACCCAAACGTTTGCTTGCAAACTTTCAGGATGTTACCAGCATCCACAGATGGTAGGTGTCCAACATGACGTGCGAGCCCACCATGATATCATGACCTAGAAGCCTTTTGCAATCCGCAAACCATTTATAATCATTGATAGCCTTTGTGAGGTGCTCCTGTACTAAGGATTGGGTTGACTGGATATGCTCAACGTAATTTGCGGCAGCAGGAACCTCTGGGCATATATGTAAGTCCCGGGGAACGTCCTCTGGGTGTTGACCAGGCCATTTTCTCATTTCTGAGTAAGAAGGCACTGAAGAGGATGGCTGTACCCCTCATTACTCAGGGCGATTTTGCTCACGTAGTAGACAAGCGCTGGGTAGCAGCTCTCCCACTTCAGATTCCATTTACAGTACCCACACTAACCTTGGCAGAACTATTATTAGGAATCAGTGAAATCTGTGTTGAGATCACCAAAATAAAATCCATTATAACCAATTTGAGTGGCAATCTGCCCGATGCTCAGATTTTAAATGGTCAAAAAGGTATGAAGAATGATCTATCAGCTGGAATGCCCAACGGTTGCAATTCAGTTAACATGATGATTGGAAAAATATCTCCCCTCCCAAATCCATCAGGCATCACCCCCAATGGGCAGCTTCCTGCTGATAAATTGGGTGTTGCACCTGATGCAATACCATTGACTGAACAAATGGCCCAGCAACCAAGCACAGGTGGGTTGGGCGTCCTGAACCAGTTCTAAACCAAATGGGCCCACCCCTATGTGGGGTGGCCTTGGGGGATTCCCGCCACTTGTCAGGCTAAACGCCATCGTGCCAACCATCAGAAATGTAGTTGAGCCTTATTTCAGACTTTGAGGTTAAACTGAAAGTGACTCGGACTACCACCAAATTTTGTGATGTTGGTTCCCAAGGAACTAACCCACCCATTCCTAAATAATTTGCCGGTTAGGTCAAATTTGAGGGACCTGATCCCAGCTTTGTTTTTCCCCAAATCAACTACTATTTAATCAGTCACATCACACTGCGAAATTGTTGGTCGATTTTTCTTTCCTAAGTTTCCATTGAAAATTCTTCCCAAAAGTTATTTTTTACATGTTAAAAATTAAGCCACCTTATCTGCCAGACGTTCTCATACCCCTCAGGGCTAACGGCCATGTGCATCTGGTACTTTATTCTGTCCCTATATTAAATTATGGCTCACCAGCAAATATTGGTGGAACTCTTTTCTGGTTCCATATTTGTCATATCAGCAGCAGTGCCTTGGGCATTCTGCTCTGCTATTCGGATGCTCTGGCATCTGGGCTGGCAGGCCAGTCTGTTTCTTACTTGGTTCTCCTGACATAATCAACCAACCATTTTTCTTAGCCATTTCCGCCTTTCTTATGAGTATAGGCGCAGCAATGGTCCCTTCTTTCCAACTGAGCCAAGATTAAAAGAAGTTTATCTCTGACCACATTAGACTAGCCACACTTGAGCCTCCAAAACTATACCCTATAGTTGCCGCGGCTATTTGCCCATTGGTTTCCCTGGATCCCACCAACATCTCTTTGGTATTGCTGGATTCATCCACAACTACCAAAAAGGAGAACTACGCTTACTTCTTAGTTCTCATAAAGATTAGCGTTGGTTCTCATCACGTCTCTTTTGAGGTCCTGGTGGACACTGGAGCTGAGGGAAATTTTTTGTTGAATTGGCGCAACAATTAAAACTTGAAATGGCTGTGTGCTCCTCAGTGATGGTGGCCTCATCTGCTTATCAACCCTCTTATGTCGTTTGCCAACTGGTACCTTTTTCAATCCACCAGTTCAGCTTCTTTGATCGCTTTTTGGCTATGCCAGACTTGGTGTTTCCGGTGATCTTAGGGGTGGGGTGGTGGCGTCAACAACATGTGAAGATTCATTTAGAGTCTAATATGCTGCTGTTCACCAATGATCATTTGGAGGAAGAATTTTTTTGATCAACACCCTCAAGAAAGTACAAGGAACTAGTTCCATCACTACCCTAGTCACTTCTGCAGGCGTTCTGGCCAATTTCCCCAAAAACTTAATGTGCTATTGCAGATTCTTTGATATGGAAAAGGCGGATCATCTGCTTAAACACACCAGGTACAATTGTGGGTTTTGAACAACCGTGGAGTTGGTGAACATCAACTGTCCGCTGTAACCTTATACAGCGGAGGAAGAAGTTGCACTCAATACCTGGTTGGACGATATGTTGAAAAAAGGTTGGCTGTTCAAGGAAACCTCACCCGTCGCCTCCCACATTGTCTTTACCAAAAAAGCGGATGGTTCTCTCCATCCCTGTGTGAATTACAGCCATTTTAATAAAATGAAATTTACTGATCCTTACCCATTGCCTCTGGAGCAGACAATCAGTCAGGCAATCGCCAAATCCCATATGTTCTCTAAGCTGGATCTGGTGAACGCCTTCAACCAAATTTGGGTAATGGAAGGGTAGGAATGGTTAGCAGCGATCCAGACAAAGTGCGGCATTTTCCAATTTTGGGTAATGACTTTCAGGCTGAAGAATGCTCCCGCTACATTTCAGTGGATGATAGAAAATGTACTGGGTGACCTCCGGTTCACCTGTGCTGTTGCATACATTGATGATATTCTGGTTCACTCCCCGACTCTCAAACAACATGCTATCAACTTGGAAGTGGTGGTAGTCACCTTGCATAAGGCAGGGTTGTTCCTCAAACTGTCCAAGTGTGAGTTTTATAAGGAGGAGGTCACTTTACTCAGGAACCTGGTCCTTAAAGATGGTGTCGCAATCCCTCACAATAAGATGGATGCTATCTGGGAATGGCCAACTCTGACTACCCAGAAACAACTATGGAGTTTCTTGGGAACCATCATTTTCTTAAAAAGTTCTCCCACACTCTCTCAGCTCGCGCCCCACTCCACCCACTCACAGGGAAAAACGTACCTTTTTCGTTGGATGGACAAATGCCAACAGGCGTTCAAATCAATTAAAGAGGTGTTTGTATCCCCTCCCACTTTGAAACATGTGGATCCTGCCAAGCCATAATCGTTGCATGCAACATGTCATTAGTAGCTGTCAGATCATTGTTCCTCCAGGAGCACAATAGTTTGGAACACCCGGTCACCTACTTTTCCCAAAAGTCTACCTCCACGGAGCAGCCTTGGGTTATTTATGACAAGGAGTTGGCAGCTGTTGCATGGGCCTTAACTCATT
>JAKSZP010000901.1:0-22452 GCA_022478985.1 Massospora cicadina | reverse complement strand
CCCCTGCTGACAATTTGGGTGTTGTGGCTGATGCGATGCCACTGAATGAATGAACAGCCCAGTGACCAAGCATGGGTGGGTTGAGCGTCCCAAACCCATTACCAAACAAATGGACCCACCTCTATGTGGGATGGCCTTGGGGATTCCCACCACTCATTGGGTCAAACGCCATTGTGCCAACCATCAGAAACGTAGCTGAGCCTTGGTTTGGATGTTCGAGGTTGAACTGACAGTGACTCAGCCTGCCACCAAAATTTTCAATGTCAGTTCCCAGGGAACTAACCCGCCCATTCCTGAATAATTTGCCGGTTAGGTTGATATTGAGGGTCCTGATACCGACTTGTCACTACCCCAATTGACCACTATTTAATCAGTTGCATCGCACTGAGAAAATTGTTGATTGATTTTCTTCCTTTCCTTTCAATAAAATTTTTCTTGAAAAACCCCAATCAATTTTTTATTGTATTGCTTCTTCTGACTGCATCCCTGATGGCGTTTCCCTGGTGGCCTGTTGGTCCATATACCGGATGGGCTCTACCAGTACTTATGGTCACTATGGCTCCCTCCATCATTGATTGGATTCAGCGAGTCAGATATTTTTGGTGCTATAACCCTGCTATCATGAACTTCCGGCAACAGTACACAGGGATCTTATGGCCTTACATCCACCAACTGCAAGAGAGAATTTGTCTCCTTGCCTCCCCAGTTGAAATGACCTCATATGCTGATGAACTTATTGAAACTATTTGTGTGATCCCACCCCCTGTAGCAAGGCCCCCAGGTCAGGGGTGGGCACATTGTGGTTCGTCGTCTGGATCATACTTACTGTTGTTCTACACCAACAATTCGTCATTTCACTATGCTCGGCTCCATATAACGTCATTTGGTCAGCAATGCCTCTGGCATTCTGGCTTGCTTTTTGGGTGCTCACGCATCCTGACTGGCAGGCCGGTCTAAACTTCTTCTGCTGTTTCCATGAAAGCCATGTGGACTTTGGATGCTATCATGGGTGTTGAAATATCCCTAATGTAAACCAGGTCTTTCCTTAGCATGCCATATGTCTGAAATAATACCCAGCCTCTTGTGCGAGGCGGCTCCCCCTTTTGGGTTGGGCACCACTAGTACTAAAAAAATACCCAGACTCTTGATACAGTGGTGATGTTGATGAACAGAGACCTGTTGAATATGGGCCAATTGACATCTGAAAGAAGTCTACAGTCTCATGCGCGCTCTTTTGATATGTTGTCATGGATTACACTAATCAGAGCCAGTAAGCACATGCTCCTAGCTCAGGCAGCACAACCAACCCCCCTTGAACGATCAAGCTTGCAACATGACGGTGGTTGTGCCCACCTCCTGCCCTCAAATGAGATAGTCTGGCAGGCACTCAGGTGTGCTGGATGAACTACAGCTGAGAGCCACCCTAACAGGAAAGATAGAGATCTCAAAGGACTGGCAATTTCTGGTTTTACCTAATGCTCTACAAAGATAAGCAGAAAATGTGAGCTAACACAGTAATCTACCAAATTTCCCACCTAGTGAAAGCTCCCCCTCTCTTTTCACAATAGTCTTGTCAATGGTGACCACCCCAGCATTGAGGCCTCAAATTATCAAATCCAAGTTCTCCAATGGGCCCTTGCCCAGAGCTTATATGATCACATCAAAGCATTCAGATAGATCAGTAAATCCCTTCAGCTCCCAGAGGATGCTGCAATTGCTGCCTTCCAGGCCTCCCTCAACCCTGGGGCAAACTCACATGCATAATGGTATAATGGATCCCAGACACCGGAGGGAGCATACAGACTGGCTTAACAAATTGAAGCCCACCCTGTCATGGTTAGATTGCACAAATGAGGGCAATGACTGTAGAGATAAGGCTGGGTGCGAGGAGGTTAAAAGGGTAAACTTGGCAGGCCTCCCTGACCTGAAGCATACCCTGGACCAACGCTGGGTAATGGCAAGATATGCCCAAGTTGGTCCTGGGGGTAAGCATGATGGTTGGCCCAGCATTACATTGAGGGCGTTAAAAAACACCAGCTTTGTTACTAATAATGCCAGTTCATTACAGTTGCTTGAAGATCGGGGTTTTAAAACAGGTTTAATTTAAAATTTTGCCAATCTGGGAAAATTCAGCTGCAATCAATAACTTGCGTTCAGACTTACTTGAGCTACAGTGCTATAGCTGATGGTATTGTGCGCTTATTGGTTTATTTAGCATATTACCACTCCAACAGATTGATGATTCTCCCCCAGTGTTTATTAATGATTTCTTGAAACCAATCTTTTTTGTTGGTCGACTTGCTTAATAAAAACCCCCATTAGTTTTACATTTTTTCATGGTCCCTTGGGCAAACCTGTGCATGGAACTCCTTGAGGAGGTCTCCTGCAACATATGACAGTTTATTATATCTAAATTAAACTATAGAATCTGGTGTAAAACTGGGACATCCTGGTCCTCTCAAGATCAAGGCACCCAAGCACCCCAACACTAATCTGCACTTAGTTATGGATTCCTCCTTGGGGTCCAACCAAGCTCTTTCATTTGTTATTTATAGTTATATGTTCTGTGCTGTATAACCTTTTCTTGGGTCCCTTCTGCTCTGGCACCTTAATAAGTGCCATGTTTCCAATTTTACTCACAACTAGTTCCCTTGTAGTATGACTATACATCCCGCAACATCTCGCTGGGAATGAGAGGGTTACAGAAACTCTCTTGAAATTATTCGACCAACCTTTTAACTTTATGTGTATGAGAATTAACCATGTGTGGCTTTTTTTGAGTCTATACTGGGTGCACTGGCCGTTTGTCACGATCTCTATTGTGCTCACCATAGTTTTTTATTTGGCTTATTGTTGGTGTGTTTTAGCGTTATCCTTGCTAACACCAACTAAGAATTTCCAACCCTTCCTGCTAATATCTGGTGGACTTGTGCACTTAATGAACTTGTTGTCACAATTCCCTGAATTTTCCCTAAAATGTTTTCCAAAAATCTTGTAATCACTTGCTTCATTCACATTAGAAGCCTATTTTAACAATGACAATTTGAGTAGTTCTCATCAACCCTCATGGGGGTGAATTTATTGTATCAGCTGTCCCATGTTGCAGCAGACTGGGTTTTCATGGTGTTTTGCGCATAGCTGCTTTTGTGAAATTTGGTGGAGGGTTTGGAGCGTTTCCTGAAGTGGCGTCATCCAGACGTGTCATCCTTACAAGCTTTTTACAAGTTCTTCGCTCTTCCCAAGCTGGCTGCCCAGTGAACATATATCTAAATGAATTTTGCGACAGGGCATGGACCCTCCCTTTGTCAGACATCATTAAAACGTCATTTTTCCATTCCACCTTGGGCTTCCTGCAAGAAACACCACAGTATGGCAATCTCTCCCTACTAACTTTGACCAGCTGATTTAAGCTCTTTGGGGTGATTTTCCCGCCCCACACCAGAAGGGGCCAGGTAATTTGACCATCATTGTTTCACTCAAGGGGCCTGTAAATGTGGTCTTAGAAAACTCACGCGCCTCTGAAAAAAGAGGAATCTTATCTTTCTATTCCTTTATTTTTGGTTTAATTTGAAGGCGAGCAGCGGTCCATCCCTAGATCTAAATTAGATGTTTCAGTTTATTCTTCTGCAATGATGTTACCCACAGTTGCCCCTATAAATATGGCACCTGAAACTATTGGTTTTAACTTGAATGTGGTAAGGCTCCCCACTGATCCATCCCTTATTTTGGCGGAATTTGAAACAGGCATGGGGTCCGCGTCAAAGACACAGAAGCTGAAAATTTTCTCATTTTAATTTACACAAATTGTGTTATTGGATGAGCCTAGCTCTGAAACTAAAGTAAATCAAGCTCCTAAAATGGTTTTCCTTCCGCACAGCGTTCATATGGTGCAGCCATATCATCAACAAAGGGCTTAGCGGTGATGACCCTGGATAATGATAAACAACTGGCCATCAGATCAGGTATGGGGTCTTTGATTTCTATAAATGCATTTTATAACACAATTTGTGTAAATTAAAATGAGAAAATTTTCAGCTTCTGTGTCTTTGACGCGGACCCCATGCCTGTTTCAAATTACACCAGAGAACCCACGCTTGACACCTACCTTGATCTTCAGAACCCAAGAGGTGGAGAAAGAATTAATTTTAAAATATGAAGTTTTTTGTGAATTTCTAAGGATGTGATGGGGTATGTATCCTCAGTAGTGAGAGTGGAAAACTATCCATCTCCATTTTATGATGCAAAAACTTATTCTGGAGGCATGTTATGCCTGATGATGATTTTCCTGAGGAAGTGTTGGCGTTATCTGCTATAAATAAAACCATCCTGGATATTTTTTGTGTCTGCTACCCTTTCTTCCCCTAAAGAAAAATCAGCACAACTATTTTGGTGGATACAAGAACCTCTGAGAATTTTATTGACCAAGACCTAGCTGACTACCTTGAGTTGAATTACTTGCCAGGTGGTATGGATAGGGTAGGAGCTTCCCAAGGTATTCCCACGCTGAAGGTTCTGTGGTTGGTGGATTATCAAATTGGCAAATGTCATTTGGCTGACCGATTCCAGGTTGTCAAAACCTCTTGTACCCCATTATTTTAGGACTAAAGTGGTGGCGTAAATTTGATGTCAGAACCAGTTTAAAGCAAATCTTTTGTCATTATCCCTGAAAAATAGTCAAGAATTAGTTGTCTCTTTGTCTGAAGTGAACTCTCAAGACAATTTGCCTCAATGGCCAAAGGTCCACACACTAAGTCTAGCACCTTTGCTGAACCCTTTTGGAGGTGCCCTTAAATTCCCGCTTGAAGGTACTGGAATCCTCGTTTCATGCAGCTTCAGTCAGTGTACTGCCAACTCATTCAGAGTTTGATTGTGAGTTCAAACTCACTGTTTATCTGGTATGTATATCTTCTCCCACTTTACCCTTTGATTGTATGGTAATAAGCAGCCTTTGATGTGCGGGTTAATAAGCAGTTATCTAAAGGCATAATATTTCAGCGTACCTCATTGTTTTTCTCCCCACTTCTTTTTGTAGAGAAAGCTGATGGTACTTTACGCCCATGCATAAATTATGTGAACCTAACCAGCGTCACAGTACCATATTTGCATCCCATCTCAGTAAATTCACAAATTGCTCACCATGTAGAGAAACTTAGAGTCTTCTCCAATTGGATTGCTTAAATGCGTTTAATCAGATCCGTATCAAGGTGTCAGGAGTGGCTCATCAAATTTTATACCATAAAGGAAATTTTCCAATTTTAGATTATGCCTTTGGGCTTAAAAATGCGCCTGCTATCTTCCAACGTCGTATAGATGCAGCCTTGGAAAACCTGCTGGGTGTATTCATGGTGTCCTACATGGATGATATTCTGTTTTTTCCCCTGATCAAGAATCCCATACCATACACCTGAGGCAAGTGGTGGAGCGTTTATGGCAGCCAACCTTATGCTGAAAATCATTAAGAGTCAGTTCTTCAAGTCCCAGGTCACCTTTCTGGGCAACGACATGTTTGATCAAGGCCACATGATAACTCCAGATAAGGAGAAGATGATTCGTGAGTGGTTACCCCAACTTCAGTCAAGGAATTGAGGAGTTTTTTTGGAGACTTGTACGTTCCTTAAATTAATTTACACCAAATTTTTCTGAGGTGGCGGAACCCTTGTATAAGGCGAGTGGAGAAAAAGAGCTCCAATGGTCCCCTGTTTTTCAGGATTCCTTCCAAGAAGTAAAGTGACCCTATTATCTATGTTCATCTTTTACCATGTAGATCCAGAAAAAAAGTTCATTTTGGCTACTGATACCTCCAACTTTGTGATAACAGCTGCCTTGTTACAAGTGGGCAAAGATGGATTAGAGCATCAGGTAGGATATTTTTCCAGGAGAATATCCATACCAGATTTAAGCTATGCTGTTTATGACAAAGAGTTATTGGCAGTGGTTGAGGCGCTGACCTACTGGCGTCATATTTCATGGCTCATCCCTACCATTCCGCGTTTGTATAGATCACCATGCCTTGTTGTTCTACCGCTCACCTCATGTCATGACCTCATGGAAAACCTCTGGCTTAAGACACTGGCCCAATTTGTGTTCTCTTATGAGTTTACAAAGGGCAATGAGGATGGTTTGGTGGATGCATTAAGTCAACTCTGCGTTAGCTCAAGAACCTAAGGAGGTATATGTACACATACCCACTTGATGATTCCTCCAGGTAAGAATTTATCCCAATATCTCTCTCCCATGGCACACATGTCAGCGCTTGCTCCTATTGAAAACGCGGAGGAATATGGTATTTTCAGAAAGCTGGTCCTTTCTCAGACCTTGTCAGCAGAATATAACATGATCCTCGCCAAGAGCAAGTTGAATAAGGAGGATATTACCAGGGGTTACCACATTAAGGATGAGATGGTGTGGTTTCAGGGACGCCTATGGGTTCCTGTTGGACCACTTCGTTTGGAAATAATCTGGGACTATCATGATGGGATTACCGTTGGGCAACCTGGGAAGGCGAAGACTTTGGAACTGATCATCCACAATTATAGTTGGAAGGTATTAGCCACACAGGTTGCCAGGTATTGTAAGGAGTGCCTGGTCTGCAACTTAATGAAGCCAAATCGTCAGCCCTCGCAGGGTTGTTGGTACCAGTTCAAAATTCCAAAGGGTCCTGGACTTCCTTATCAGTGGATTTTATTGTGGAGTTACCTGCATCTGAGGGCTACGATACCATCATGGTAGTGGTGGACTGTTTTACAAAGTTAGCCCATTTTATTCCCTGTAGAACCACAGTAACTGTGCATAGATAGCTAAGCTATTCGTGTGTCTTGTTTTTTCCCTTCATGGGGTGCCCCAGGAAATAATTAGTGATCGTCATCCCCAGTTTCCATCTGTATTTTAGGAAGAGTTGTGTAAAACTCTTTGGATTCATACCTGCTGTTCTACTGCCTATCAGCCCAAATTGGATGGGCATACTGAACGAGTGAATCAGTGATTGGAACTGTTCCTGTATTGATACACTGTCGCAGACCATTCATATTGAGCTTCCTTTCTTCACATGGCCCAATTTAGCTATAACAACGCCCAACATGCATCCATCGGTCATTCCCCATTTTTCGCCAACTATAAGTTCACCCCATCTTTAAAATGGACCTAGCTGTGGATCTAAAGTGGAAGCGGTGGTGGATTTTTTTAAGACTATCAAGAAATTACATCATGTGATTACATAAATCTGGAAGCATCAATGCAATCTTATAAGGAGAACGCTGATGGTAAGATATGGGTAGGTTCTGTGTGTAAGAAAGGGTATCTCTTTATTCTTGAGGCTAGAAATATCCCAATCAAGCAGCCATGCAAAAAACTGGGACTGAAAGGATAGGGCCTTACTGCATTTTCAGAAAGGTAGGTCACAAATTGTACCAGTTGGGTCTCCCCACATCGTTCTGGATCTTTGCAGTCTTTAATAAAAAGTAAGCCGAATTTGTTTTAGGGACCCCCACCAGAGACTTTATAGGCGTATCTCGTCAATGGGGTGCCCATGTGGGAAGTGGAGGAGACAATAGCCTCTTGCCATGTGAGAAGAAGGCTTGAGTACTTGGTATCATGGAAGGGATTTGATGCAGCCAAGAACGGTTGGGTACCAGCGCGCAATTGCGCCCATGCCCAAGACCTGATTGAGGTTTTCTCCTGAGCGTTTCCATGAGGCAGCAGGACCCAAGTCTAACCAATGTATCGCCGCCATGAAGCTGGCCCCTGTCCACAAGAACTTCTCCTTGGAAGAAGCCCCTGAGGGGGGTGGAGCCCCAACAGAACGGGAGGGTAATGACATGGTTACATGACACAATTGAGGGCACTGACTGTAGAGATAAGGCTGGGCGTGAGGAGTCTAAAAGGGTAAATTGGCAGAACTCCCTTACCTGAATAATACCCTGGACCAACGCTGGGTAATGGCAAGATTTGTTCAAGTTGATCCTGGGGGTACACGTGATGGTCAGCCCGGCATTACATTAAGCCGTTAAAACGGACCAGCTTTGTTACTTATAATGGCAGTTTAATTCGGTTTCTTGAAGAACGGGGTTTTAAACCCTATTTGATATACAAAATTGCCAAATCCAGTAGTATCTAGCTACAAACAATAACTCAAGTTCAAACCTATGTGAGCTACAATACCATGGCTGATGGTAATGTGCATTATTGGTTAATTTAGGCTTAGTACCGCTCCTGCATATTGATGATTCTCCCCCCCCCAGTTCTTATTAATGATTCTTGAGACCAACCTTCCTTATTAATCTACTTTCTTAATAAAAATCCCATTAGTTTTACATATTTTCCATGCTCCCTTTCTCAAACCTAAGCGGACCTCCTTGAGGAGGTCTCCAAAAACCTAGGACATTTATAATATCAAAAGTAACTGCAAAATCTGGTGCACAACTGGGCCTTCCTGGTCCCCTTCAGATTGAAGCACCCAAGCACCCCAACACCAATCTGCACTTGGTGATGGGCTCCACTTTGGGGCTCAACCAAGTTCAATCATGTGTTAGCTAAATAGTTATATACTCTGTTCTGTATACCCTTTCCATGGGTTTCCTCTGCTCAGTCACCTCCAGAGGTGCCCTATTTCCAATTTTTTCTAGTGACTATTTCCCTTGTGGTGTCGCTGTACATCTTTACACCTTTCTGAGAATGAGAGAGTTACAGACACTCTCTTGACACACCCCAGGATCAGATGGAGCAGAAAACTGACCCAGTGAGACCATACCACCAGATCAATAGACTACCTCTGACCACTCACAATGAAGGCATTCTTATGCTAATGGATTGGGAAGAGAAGACATCCAAATATGAAGATGATGAATTGGACCAGACTGCTAATGGCGCAATGAAGTTCACCCTGGTAGATAAGTACCACCCAATGATCCACTCCCAGGCACCGGAAGTACTCACCCTCACCTCCTTCAATTCTGAGCAGCCCCAAGTCAGTGGAATATTTGAGTTGGAACAACCCTCCTTCATGACCCAAAAAGGCGCACTCAGACTCCATATTTCATAGCCTGTCATCTCCACAACTAAGTGGTCATCACAACTTACTGTACAGCTCCTTCAGGCTTCTGATAGCACATCCTGACACTAAAGGTCCCAACCTCATGAATCTCACATGTGACGTGGCAAATATACCCCTGAGTACACTCTTCATCCCTGGGTAATCCAGATGCTAAATGGTGCCCTCTTAACGACTCGAAATTATGAGACAAATTAAAGAGGAACGTTACCAAATTCTGATCATTGAAATTCTTGACCACATATGCCATTGATGGATTCAACTAACTCCACTTTGGCCCCCTTTATCCTATGCCCAAGAAGTGGAAATGCGCTCCCAATTCCTGAAAAAATCCTTAGACCAAGACAAGTCATCCATGGACATAGATATTAAACCTGGTGTATGTGCCATTAATAGCTTCAATAAATATGATCATGTATACTTCTTTTTTGCTGTATATATTACTGTAAGATCATTACAATTGTTAATTTATGCCTTATTGGACATTAGCACGTCATTTAAATTCATCAACCTCAAGGTGGCCCATGCACTAAACCTAATGGTTACCACGGAGATTTGGTCATGTAAGCATCTCACATACCAATGTTTACACTGTCTTTGCATGAGCCTCTACACTTCTTGGCCCATGACACCATTTCCATGCCTTTTTCTTAGTAATCCCAGATATGCTTTATCCTATAATATTAGTCGTGAATGGTGGCACTGGCAGTTGATATCCATCAACCTCAGATGGAACACTCTTGTTTTCACCTCCTTCTACCACGCAGGCGATTTTCCCTGCTCCCTACCCTGACAGAAGGCAGCGTTATTTTGACTACCGTAGAGTATACCCCCTCCAATGCTGTCCCAGAACTGCCTACAATGACCGCATCCTCAAGCCTTATAAGGAAATCTTTGATGTCAATGGTGCTAATTGCCTGCCACCCCACTCCAAGTTTGTTTTAAATTATCATCTAATATGGATTTTATCAAGATCAACTTTCCACTCTACCCCTACATCACTGCTAAAGATCATGCTCTGAAGACAAGGATTAACGATATGCAGCCAAGGGATAGCTAATAAAAAACCTCACCAGTATCATCTCCAGTGGTGTTCTCCCAGAAATGGATGATATCTTATGCTCTTGTTTGGATTAGGGTTGACTAAACAACGTCACCGTTCCTGACCCCTACCCTTTACTGCTTGAGGCTGCCATATCCCAATAAATTACAAAGTCCAGGGTATTCTAAAACTGGAACTGGTGAATGCATTCCATCAAGTAAGAGTAAAAGATGGACTAGAATTGCTGAAAGTGATACTTACCTGACATGGCATATTCCAGTTCAAAGTCAAACTGTTTGGCCTCAAAACGCTCCTGTTTTGTTACAATGTGCTTTAACCATTCTCTGGGAGACCTCCTCTTTACATGCACCATAGAGCACATTGATGGCATTCTGGTCCTCTCCTCCACACCAGAACATCGTGAGAAGGACTTAGCAGCAGTAGCAGCCGCCCTACATACAGCAGATCTGCATTCAAAGCTCCAAAACGTGAATTTTCAAGGACAAAGTGAAGTCCCTAGGGAGCCCCATGCTCAAGGATGGACATGCCATTTCTCTCTCCAAACTGGAAGAAATAAGGTCATGGACCACCACCACCAACAAAAGTCAGCTGCACATCTTCCTAAAATCATCTACTTTTCTGAAAAAAGTTCTCCGGCAATCTTAGAACTGGCCACCATGCTCCACCCCCTTATGGGCAAACATGTGTCATTCATTTGGTCAGAAGAATGCCAATGAATGTTTGACGCCATCAAAGAAGTTTTCACTACTATACCAGTACTTTGCCCTGCCAATGAAGACTAACCATTAATGTAGCATGTGATGCCTCCAGATCAGCTGTAAGAACCATCCTACTGCAGAAGCACGACAGACAGGTGCGCCTGGTGGCATACTTCTCCCAGAAACTCACAGGCGCCAAAAGCTCATGGGTGATCTTTGACAAAGAATTGGCCGCCATCGCCTGTCAATGATACACTGGAGATACTTGCTGCAAGGAGCAAAGCACACGGTGACAGTACACATGGACCACTAGTCACTGACATACTACCACAAACACAGAAGCTTGCTCACTGACAAACAAGGACGCACTGCGACCTTCTCAATTTCAACTTCATGCACAATTTTTGTCTGAGGGCCAATGCACATACTGCTGGACATATTGAGCATAGTACATTGGTCAGACCTAACAACGGGAGAATACTGAACTGATGATGGTGGTTCCACCAGAGCAAATCATGGAAGATACCCATTGGAAATGGTAGCTATTGTTACTATCACCTCCACCAAGCTGAGGAAAATCCCTGTCGAGAACCCATCCAAGATGAATACCAACTCCAATGAACCTGCTTCAACTAATACTCTTGGAAAAAACCCCAAAAATCAATACTTAACTTACACTCCTAGAGGCCATGCTGTATACCCAAACCAAAACCCCAGAAGGACAAGCCCTGTGCAATACGATCCAGGCAGGAAAAAAGCCCCTCTGGATGGTACACTCTAGAAAAGAAGGTAATCTATTTCCACAACAGTGGTATGGGTACCTAAAGTTCTAGGACCATGGGTAATAAGGTAATATCTTGACCTGGTGACCATGGTCACCCCGGTGTGAAAAAAAGCATCATCCTGATTAAATGCAAGTACAATTGAAAATGATTAATGAAGGAAGTGCCTACCTAGATAGAATTATTCCTCATCTACACATGATCAAAACCGGAGAGGATGGGTAGGACCTAACTCCTATACCCTCTCCAACAGATGGCGTGTTTCTGGACGTTAATATTGGTAGACATCATTATAGGCTTGCCGACCTCATGGTGATTCAAAGTGATCATGGAAAAAGTGGACCAATTTACAAAATACTCCATATTATTCCCTGCCTACAGACAACCACAGATGAGGATATGACCCAGTTTTCTGTGTACCACATCTTCACCAGGTTCATAGTTCCCCAAGAAGTCATGAGTGATAGAGGGCCTCAATATACCTCAAAATTCTGGGATGCCTTGTGCGGAATGCTAAAAATCAAACCCTGTCAGTCATCCACGTACCACAATATAGTCTGATGGACAAACAGAAAAGACTAACTAGTCACTAGAGCAACACTTCCATTGCTACGCTACTGCCTCCCAGGATATGTGGATGTATGACTTTCCACTAGCTCAGTTTGCATACAATAACTCCCTTTGCACCATATTGGGGATGTCACCTCAGTATACCAACTTAGGTTACAAGCCAGCTGTTACCATCAGCCCCCAGATAAACTCTGACATCCCTGCGCCAGACAGCTTTGAAGTGCACATCCTCAAAATACACTAATAAGTGCAAAGACAGTTGATGAAATCTGCCAAAGATGCCAAGTTTTTTGCCAATAGGAAACATCAGCTGGCTCCAAACTGCCAGTTTGTCAATCTTGTGATTATGGAAATAAAGAATCTCCAACTCAAGGTAACATGCTATAAATGGCATGCAAAAGAGACATCTCATTCTCCATCAGTAAGGCCCTGTCCAGAGGGTCCTTCCATGTAGAGCTCCCCTATGAAAAACTCACTCAGCCTTCCATGCCTTCGACCTACCCCCTTTGAAGGAGAAAACCCCACTGAATAAAAAAGTATTAATAAAAAAGCACCGGAATTTAAGTTGGAAGAAGCCTTGGACTCACAGAGAGCTAAGCGGGGCGTCAAATACTTGGTGGCCTAGAAAGGATATCTGGCATATAAGAACTGTTGGATCCACACTAGAGACAATATCAATTGTGGAGAGTTAATAAAAGTCTTCCACACCCAAAAACCTGATGCATCCATACTCTCACACACAACCAAACCCATGGACATTGCTGCTATTAAGCTCCCTTCACCACACAAAAACTACGCGCTAGTCCGGGTCCCCAAGGGTGGAGTATACCTTTTCATTTTCGGGAAAGGGTAATACAAGGGTCCCCTCCGCAGCTATCAGGCTAGATAGGCAGCTACACTATTTTTGAACAAAAAAGGAATTCCTCCTGAGCAATGCCGCTGGTGAAAATAGTGGACTTGGGAATACCCTTGACAAGAGTTGGATGGCCGCTGCCCCCTCAGAATATGCTGGTCCCCACCTCAAGTCAGCGGCTCTCTAACTATCCTTATCAAAGAACTGCTGAAGCATACCACATAAAAATCCGGACCATCTGTTGAGAAATATGCACCTATTCCACCAGATTACAATCAAACCCCCAGAGGGGCAGAATTGCCATGCTCAATCAAGGGAAAAATCCTCAAATGAACATATCAGAAATCGCTTGGAGTCAACAATATGAGAACCTCAGGTGGGTGAAATAATCCCTGAAGAAATTGGGGCAAAAAGCCTGACACTCAAAAAAGTTGCTAAGAATCTATAAGTCAAAGTGTCAGATGAGCCATCTGCCATATCCAATTCCAGATGCCCCAGCGAACAAGAGAAGACTTGAGAAAAGTAACAATGTACAAATCTCAATGTCCTTGGGAATATTTGGCAGCTACTCTGTTGTCATACAAGTATGTGAGATCCCTCCACTTGTTTTAAAATGTAAAAACCTAGCGCTCTGCCTACAGTAGAGTGCTGGGTACTTTGTACTTCTTTTAATAACATTATAGTCTAAAACTGATTTAAACCAATTTTAAATTCTATTTAGTTTAAAATTTTGTATCCCTTGACAAAATCGCCACAGTCTATGGAAGGTCCCCACTTGCTGGTCTCTGTAATGGTGGTATCCATTTCTTTTCTGGTTTTAGTGCTGGTCTCCCTCAATGGAGGGAACCAAGGGACCCACCCAGGGGAACTGACTATTCAGACCCCACCCAAGAATATGCAGGCAATGATACCCACACTTAAAACAATCTAAATTGATTAAAAATGACCTAGTGCACTCAAAACACTATAAAGGGGAATATTGCAATGGAGCATACTGGTAATGATGCCAGTGGATTTGAAACTGGCAATCTGATGACCCCCCTCACTATCAAGTACGTGCGCGGATCAGCATCAACTTTGAACCTAACTCAGAACAATTGACATGAGCTCCCCTATTTAGATAAAACATTTCCTCTACAGCTCAGGAGGTGTGGGAGAAATTGTTTCAAGTTCTCAGTCTAATAGTTGGGACATGGTTAGTTTTTGTCAATTAATACTTTCTGCACCCTTCTCCCAGTAGATCTTACTCTCATATTCTCAGAATGGCGATGTTGTGTGGACTATGGATGCTATCATGGGTGTTGGAATATCTCCAATGGAAGACAAGTCTTATTGGCAAAATATATATCTGACAGTGATATTATGCTTAATCTCATGCTCGATAAATCTCAGATTAGCATCCCATTGTTATAAAAAGGTGTAAAGAAATCTTACACATAAAACTTTAGATAATTGTAACAAATAACTAGGTTAAGTGCCTCTTGTGGATCTATATCTAATCTAATTATGTTTAAATGATGAGTAATTTGTAAATTAAGACATAAAATAGTTAATTTACTATTTTTAAAATTTTTAAACAACAAAGATCAATAATTTTTAGAACTAGTGGTGCCCAACCCAAAAGGGGGAGCCACCACGCATCTTTATTTGTGAATGATCCAAACAAAGGGATTAATGGAGCCAGGGACCATCTAGTACTAAAAAAGGGATTAATGAAATAAAAAATCTTCCTAGTATAGCCCCTAAGTTATCAGCCAAGGAAACCATATCAGATGGTGAGGAAGCTTTGGGGAAGCTTTTATCCAACGCCTTCTTTAGCCGGTGGACCATGGTGGATAGCATAGGAGTTGGGCATCAGTGACATGTGGCATAAGGAGGTATAGTTGGGGGTTTTCATCATTAATGTGGCCTGAAGTGTCCATTGCCTCAACATATTGAGTAAGCTGATGCTCAGCAAAAGTAATGAGAGCCAGCACACAAGTAAATGAGTTACTGAGCTGGTGGGTTTGAGGATAATTGGGGTTGAAAAGAGAAGTTTTTGCCACACTAATGCAAGCGTGGCTGCACCAGAAGTGAGCTCCTCAATCTCATTTCTTGCATCTTCCTCAAAATTATGGGGGATGTTGGGGATAGGAATACCCGCTTAACCAGGAGTTCCATTGCCCCATGGAGTTGCTGGCAGAGTAGGGTTTTGTCAGGAGCGGCAGTGGCTTCAACTGCCATTTTATTTATAGTTTTATATAAAGGATAACAGTTTGTAGGGCAAAATGGTGGGGCGCAAATTGGGAGAATCAATGAAGAATTCCTCCAAAGTAAAATCTGGTTTATCATTTTATGGCTGTTCACTCTCATCAATCTGATCAAGACACTCAAAAGTAAGTCTGATTTGGCTAGTGCTAACCCAGCCACTGGAGTTGGCATATTGACCATACCTGATTGGCAGCAAACTGTAAACCATGGTAGCTCAGCTAAAACCGTTTCAGCCATCTGCTCAGGTTACCAGAAATTGAACAGATTTTTAAAAATTTATTTGTGATTTGCTGCAGCTTTGAAAGCCATGCCATAATTTTCCAAGGTTGGAGGTGGGAGAATTGAACCCCACATGAAAATCTGGACATGGCTGCAGCTGAGCTGACGCTGGAGGGGAGAGTGGCAGAAGTGGTGGAGGTGGAAACAGCAGGGCACTTGTGCTTCAAATGGTCAAGTTTGAAGCACAAGGGTAAAATGGTGCAGCCATTCTCAACATGTGCCAGAATGTGTGATCTGGGGTGGATCTAATCACAGTATGGGGGAATTGCAAGTTGGGTGTTGCAATGGAATGAGTGGATCATTGAAAAGGCGCAAGGCCCTGTCAGACGATTCTCCCCATTTGGAACCACAAACTGCAACATGGGATCTGCGCTGTAAATGGCCAAACCCTCTGTGAGCTCATGGTGGAGGTATATGGGGAAAAGATGGAGGGCAACATGGCAAACTGGACCACCAAAGTGGCCTCATCTGGGAGCCAGGTGCAAATGGTGTATAGGGGGATATTTGTAAAAATTAAAGGCAGATTGGATGCTGCCATTTTATTGAACTCAGAGCAAAAGCCAAGATTAAAATACCCCTTAAAAGGGGCGGAAATCAAAGAATCTGGTGGGTTTAAACACTGCCGTGGCCATCACAATGATGGCTGTGCTTGCATATTGGAAGAGATTCCAATATTTGACCTGTAGGCCAAAATGCAATTGCTCTGTGGGAGCACCAAAGGGCTCAGGAGAACCACTTGGAACTTGTGAGGCGGTGGGCCAAGTCCTGAGGGATGAAATATAGCATAGTAGTGTTAGGGGGGCTAGCAGATCCAGCCCAGGTGCACTTTGACGGCAGCCAAAACATGCCAGATGGTGGCGCACCACCACCCCAAGCTGAGGCAGCAAGCGTCAAGAGCATTGACATTTGTAAGTTTTGGCTTAATTGAGCAGCTATTTTCCATATTTTTTTATATTCAAATTTAGTTTTGCTTTTGTATCAAAGCAAAAGTGAACAAAGATCAATACTATTTTACTAGATTGATGGATCAAAATACAAAATGGATCTGATCTAGGATTAGATACCTTATTATGTAAAGGTAAAAGTTAATCTGAGCTATAGGAAACATTATTTTGAATGAGTTATATAAAGAACAATACAACAATAAGACTATATAAAAATTTTATGTCCTATGCTAATTACTAACAGTAATAAAAATTACTTTTTATTCAGTAAAAATTATTAAATAAAACCTTCTATATATATTAAACATATGTAACATCATTATTAAAAATAAGTTAAACATAAAGTATCATTTTATTGTACAAAAAGTAATTTGTGTTTAACTTAATATTAGCAAAAGTTATTGGTTAATATCTAACTTTTTGTTTAGCAACAAAAAATAGTGTCCTTCCCCTCCTCCGATGCCTGATGCTGCAGCTGCACCTGCAGCCACAAATCAGTACCCACCTTGCCCTAATGTCATAAATAATTCATCCAATAAAACATCAGATTGGATCCCAGTTCATCCCATGTGTCCGCAAACAAATCAAACAAACCTCAACTGTACGCTGATTCCCCAATCCAATTCAACCAAAATCCATGAGAATTATTGGATGAAATTGATGAATCAAGTAACATCATTGAAGAATTGTCACTGCAAGTCGAGTGGCTCTGTAATGCAGAATGGGATGCAAAATTCCCGCCTCAGAAATATGTCCCACAACCTAATGCTAAACCGTTCTACAGCAACCACCAGCTTGCAGTAGAAGCAGCCGCCACACCAGATTGCCATCCGCTCTGCAAAGCTGCCACCAAATCTGTGGCTGCGCTTGCAGGAGGAATTTCACCTCCTGTCATCCCCAAAAATCTTACTGCACAAAGTAAGATCAACATGAAAAATTTACACAAAAATGTCACTGAAGCCATCCAGAACTTGGTAACAGTAGCATGGAATCCAAAAGCAAAAATAACCCAAACCAAAATTGCCACATTTGTTAAACTCCTAGACGCCCACCTCAAAGCTGAAGACACTTTGGCCAAATACATCGTTGGCATTATGATGGCTGGCAACTATTTGGAAGTTCCAGTCATCAAGGATGTCAAACCCCATGCCGCTGATGCCCCCACACCCTTACTATCTGCCTTAACACGCACCCTACTCTGGGATGAGATGGATGCAGCTGAAGATGAGCCCCCCAATCCCCCCTTCCCATCCACCATGGAGGGATAACAGTATTCAATACCCACCTGGTTGGATATTTTGTTAGGTATGATTCAATTGATCTGTCCATTTTGGGCGTTTTATTTGAATTGTTATTTTTTATCATGATGTTTAGTCTTAGTTTGGTGATGTACATCCCCTGGTCAACTTACCTCGGTTATATAAAAAAACAAAAAAATAAGGTACAGAATTTTTCTATTGGATTATAAGGCTCTAGTAAGCTACTACTGACATCTGTATGGCTAATTAACTATGACATAATCTATGTCAAAAAAATTAAACCTTTGTTTACATGTGTCAGACAATTAGTAGTTTTACTGGGTAGTAATAATGTCCCAGTGTCAACTCCTCCCACTTTTGATATAAAATCAGTGACTTGTTCACGATGGAATCCTACTAATCAGAATAATTGTTTTACTCCCCTTTTCATAGACCTAAAGGGGGTTCAGGGGAGTGATAATATTTTGACCTTCCAATCACCACTTAGGAACTTCAGTATTTAACTGAGCTACTCATATGTGCCAGATGGAGGATTGATGGGATTATAATAAAATGCTCCCCATGATTATACCATTCCAAGAGTCAAACTCATATCTTTAATCCAAGTTAAATTGGATATTCACAGCCTAACTTGAATTCTCTCGCCCCTCACTATTGGCCCCAACATATCATATATACTAAGTGGTGCCAATTTAATAAGGGTTCTCTCTTATAGATCCCTACACATATACTATTAATAAATTTTTTAAAAAACTCTATTTTCTTCCTGTGGTGTTCAATATTCCTTTTATTTTACTTTGAACAACTACCGCGAGTTTTAATACTCCTGCAACTGCTATATTGTTGAAATCCTATGCATATAGCATCTGCAAGTTTCTACACAAGCTAGGATTCCAACAAGTGGTGCTCACTACAGGTTCCTGTACACCACAAAACATATAACAAAAATGGAGGGCGTTCAAGTGGGTACCCTTCTTCCCCCTTCCACTGTTAATGAAACTAGGATAGTTGCTCTTGAACTACAACTAGCTAGCTCGCTGTCTTACATCAAAAAAAACGCAAACAGTACTCATATTTTACTTCACATGAGGCTATTTCAGCTATCCCTTTTAACCCCCCTTTTAAAGTCAAATTCACCCCCGATGAAGGCAGCATTGCCTCAATTATATATATCTATGAATCTGCCATGGAAGGCGTGACTGACCAACAAAATATTAATCACATCCTCCCTCACTTAAGTCACATGGCCCAAGAGGTGATGGTCCCTCATATGGACGCTCTTAGTACATGGTCAGAGGTTAAGGACGCGCTGACTGCTGAATTTGGCTCCCAGAAGAGTCTACGCAGGAAAAAAAAGCCTTTATGCGCCTTAGCATGTATGAAGGAGAACAGATCACTGCCTTTACTGATCAGCTCTATCTAGCCGCTCAGTCATTGCTAACATCTCACATGCTCACTATTGATGACGCCATCGCTGCCTTGCTAACTTGGTTGGCTTCTCACCCTTCCTTAGCCAGATATATAATCTCAGTGAAATGCAACTTCCAGACTGTCCACAACATAAAAAGGCTTTATTAGATGTTGCATATTTTCATATGGTTGAGACTACTTCAGGAGTTGTGGTGAGACCCCAAGTCTTAGCCATTGAAGATCTTCCACCTATAGGCCAGTGTATGTAGGCTCTGGCGACCCCCACGGGCCCTCATGTGCCTGTTCTCCCCTTTAAACCTGATTTTTCAGTGCAACTCAAAGCAGATCTTATTTTTCTCATAAGTCTGAGACTCCCAAAACAGCCAACCAAGTGCTCTAGCACAAGCTCATTGAAGCTTCAGTGCCTTCTCCACAGCCAGGCTGGTAGTTGCATGCCCTAATGGTAACCCTTGCAACATGGAAGGGCCCTTTGTGAAAGCGTCTGGTAGGAAGATAGCCACAAAAACTGAAGTGCTTAACCATAACTCACCACTTATCTCTCCTTTAAATTGCATAGACAACCCCTCAGATAAAGAATTTGAGGGGGGTTATGAGGACGTTGGGCATTATGTCCTCAGAGCCCCAGCTGAAGTATAAATACCAAATTGGCTAAACCCTGAAGGAGTAGACAAGTCCGTGATGCCTGATGACTCAAATCTTAGCCAGGTTCTGAGGTGCCCAAGATTATTGAACTTCTAGTAATGCTGACCAGCTCATTGCTTTGATGATCCGCCCTATCTCATATGTTCATACTCTTCGATTCATTGATAATAAGTACTCCAAAACCGCTAAAAAACTTGGCTCTACTTTCCGTCTTAAGGTGGTTTTTAGCTCTTCTCCCTAGTTTTGGTGGGGCAGTTTTCTAGTTGGAAGTAGTCATCAATAAGGTGGGGTCATGGTCACCCTGGACACTGGCTCCCCAATCAATTTAATTTCTTCTAAACTCATCAGTAAGATCAAATTATCACCTGACCTGGATTACTCCCAAGAGTATGGAACGGTGGGTCTTGCCAGCACTCTCACAATTGAGGCCTATTCCTCCTTACCCCTCCGATTCTAAAAACTTATCTTGTTGGCCCCTGCTGTGACTTTGGAGAGCAACTATTATGACATACTTATTGGCACCAAGTTCATTGTTAAGTACAATGGAACTATCAACCTAATTCACGGTTACCTCTCCCTGCTCAACTATTAGATGCCTTTGGTTCCAGCCAACAAAGAGCCCTCAAAAATGATTACTCCTGCCTAATTAAATACCCCTCCTCTGCACTATTGTTGCATTACACCACATCTGTGAGCCATACAAAATTGCTTCCAGAGTCTGTGGACGTCATAAAAGGCATTCCTCTTTACGCCTCAGAGGAGATGGTAATCAGGTTTGGGGAGCAACAGGTGGTTGCCACCAAGATTACTTTACAAAACCCCATAACTGCGTATTTCATCTAACAAGTACTGACGAGTAAGTCATCTAGAGCTCAGGGTACTGCCTGGTATACTAGACCTTGCCTACCAGCGACCTACCAATATTTTTCTGGGAAACTTCACCAAGCAAGACATAATCATAAAAAAACACCAAGGGATAGGAAAAGGTTTGCTCATCCCCTTGATGATATTGCAAGAGTTCAATGCATCAGGCCTATGTTAGAGATGGGCCTACCTACTGACAAACTTTTGTGTGCTTTGCCCAATGTTCATATCTCAGATGAACTAACCTCAGACGAGCTTGGAGAAGTGCACTCTTAATTAGATTCATATAGTGATATCAACTCCAAGTCTGATCATGATTACGATCATATGAAGGATTGGAGCCACAAAATTGAAGTTGGTGATGTCAGTCCCATTAGATCTAAACCCTATCACAAGTCAAAGGTCAAGAAACAACTGAGGATAGAGCTCAAGCAATTGATAGACGCTGGGTTACTAGTACCTTCCCAAAGCCTTGGGCGTCTCCCTTGATACTTATTAAAAAGGAAAAATGGAAGTTATCAGGTAGTTATGAACTACTGTAACCTGAACTTCATCAAAAAAGACAGCTATCCCATCCCTCGCATTGATGGTGCCCTTGCCCAACTCTCTGGCTCCAAATTCTTCTCTGATACGGATTTGACTAGCGGATAATTGAAGATAGACCTCTTCCCTTAAGATCTTAGAAATATGCTCTTATCTGCAGTGAAAGCCTATTCCAGCCTACCCAGTTACCCCAAGGGTTGTGCAATGCACCCGCCTCATTCTAATGTGCCAAGGACATATCCTACAGGATCTTAAGCTGAGTTGTGTGATAGTCTATCTCATTGATATCAAAGTTTTTTCTAAAGCTTTTGATGAGCATCTTACTCATTTAAAGGAAGTTTTCCAATGCCTGCTCGCCTTCAGCATTAAGCTCAAGCCTTCAAAGTGCACTCTTTTCCAGAAGAGGCTAGATTTCCTTGGACATGCCACTTCACAAGAGAGAATTCAACCTTTACAAGTCAAGGAGGAAGACGCATCCAAAATTCCTCCACCCCAAAACCTACAAAATATACAGATCTTTTTCAGTATGATGGGATATTACCATCAGTTCATTCCCAAGTTCTTTCAGCTCAGTGAGACCCTTGTTCAACTTTTGGAAAAAAACACTCCTTTCTCTTGGGGTGCGGAACAAAAATCTGCATTTGAAACGCTACAAAGTTGCTCCAACAACGCCCCAGCCTTTGCCACCTTGACTATGGTAAACCTTTTCTTCTATTTACTGATATCTCTGACTATGTCGTCATAGCTATCCTGGTACAATTGGATGAAAACAGCATGGATCATCCCATGTCATATTTTAGCAAGATGCTATCTGTCATGGTTGGATGACTTAATAGTGGGAACTGATGCTAAAGATAAGGCTGGGCGACAGGAGGCCCAGAAGGTGAAACTTCAGGCTCTTCCTGACCTGAACACACCTTAGAACAATGCTGGGTGCAAGCCAAGCATGCCCAGGTTGATACTAATGGGGTGCAAAATTCCCAGCCTCTTATCTCAGCTCAGGCACTAAAACGAACGATTTACATTACAAATGAAGACAGTTTGATTTGGTTAATTGGAGAGCAAGGGTTCAAATTCCATTCAAATTATGAAATTTTAAGTTTGGGTAAAATACAGCTTCAATTGATTACTCGAGTGAAGGCAATTTCAGTGTATTTTACAAAAATGGATGGAAGCATCTGTTTATTGGAGCATCAAGGCTTGGGCGCACTTCTGCAGAACCTGAATT
>JAKSZP010000900.1:0-22498 GCA_022478985.1 Massospora cicadina | reverse complement strand
TTTGAAATGTGCCTCCTACCAGGAGGTCAAGAGGCCTTCACCGTCACACTCTTCATGAAAAAGGACAAGCTAGACTTAGCCAACTGGCGCCCCATTTCTTTAACTAACATGGATACAAAAATTTTAACCAAAATCATGGCTAACCATTTAGGGATTGTAGCATCTGTCACCATCTCCCCAGAACAATTTTGTTTCATACCCAGAAGGTCGATTTGGGACAACGTGCACTCTGTGGCCGACGCATGCCAGTCCACAGCCTCTGAGGCACTTGCATTTTTGGACCAACAGAAGGCCTATGATAGAGTAAACTGGGAATAACTCAAAGCCTACCTCCAACAGTTCCGCTTACCCCCTCGCTTCATCAACTGGGTGATGCTGCTCACGGAATCTGCAACTTTAGCAGTATGTGGTCCTGGCTATCTAACGGAAGTAGTCCTCCCTCAAAGGGGCTTGTGACAAGGAGACCCCCTTAGCCCACTCTTATACAACTTCAGCCTTGACCCACTACTTCAAAATGCGAGTGCCCAACTCACTGGGGTCCATGTGCCAGGCCAAGCCCCAGTCAAGATGATGGCGTTTGCAGATGACTGTGTGGTTGGGGTGTCTAATAATAAAGATGCACGCACACTTGAAGCCCTCATCCAGGAGTATTCCCGGATAAGTAACGCTGCACTGAATGCCTCCAAAACCAAAATCATCCTCCTTGGTCAGTATCATAACTGCTGGGCCCCTGCAACCAGCGTTCATCCTGGCCCATCTGATCGCACATGCGCTCGCCCTCCCAGCTCACCCCACACCGCCCCACTAGTGCTCCCCTTTGTGCCACGCCCTACCATAGGGCCAGTCCGCCATCTGGGTGTGTGGGTGGAGGCAGGCGGATATGCATCAGAAGTAATGGAGAGTCATATTCTAGACAACGTGACAAAGCGCATCGCCTCCCTTAGAGCCCACCCTACTTCCCTTACTGGCAGGGTCGTTTTGGCCAACTCTATGCTCCTCTCCAAAGTCTGGTTTGGAGCCACGCCATCCCCTTCTCCCCAAGCTTCTTCAAATCCTTACATGCCCTGCTGCAAGGATGGCTATGGTCAGGTCGCCCTCCACCAGTACAGTTAGAAGTCATGTTTGGCCCTCATCAGCATGGTGGCATAGGCCTGCTTGACTTCAGAGCCCATGCGGCCAAGATCTTGGGTACCTGGATTGTGGCTGTCACCGCCCCTACGCTCCCCTCCCAACACTGGTCCCGTGCAGCCCGCCCCAACTTCTCCTGCGCCTTGGGCCTCAACAATCCATCGAGCCCCCACTCCCTGATGAAATACCTGGCTTCACACCCATCGGCCACAGGTCCTCACGGTACTAAAACCCACTACAAAAGAATTCTCCTCTCCATGCGGAGCGCTGAGTGGAGAATTTGTATTGCGTACATACAACCCAAAGAGGCTGCCCCTCACCCAGTTCACACAAGAGATACAGGGGCTACCCATCCATGATGACGTGATCCCCACACGGCCCCATGTCCTATCCAGGGTGGACTACCTGGACATGATGGACATCCCTTACTCCATTGAGACCCGAAAAACTATCTGGAAATACGCACACCATCCCCTGTTGCAGCCTCAGATCTGCTCCATGTGTGGCGCTGCCTGAGGTGGGTGTACCGTACAGCTGAGCGCTCTAACGCTTTACGCTCATCCTGCGTCATGTGTGGCCAGTATGGAACGCTGTTCCACCTCCTGGAGAAGTGTCCTACCTCCAAAGTGATATAGCGCGAAGTCCAACGTCTGCTTGGCTTTAGGATCAAACACATCCCTTCAGCCTGTCAAGAGATATGTTTGCTTCATCAATGGCCTCCCCCCTTCCACCCTCCCTCCATGCTCTGGTGGTTGCAATAGCCATGTGGACTATCACACAATTGTCTTGGATGCCATCGTAGGCTCCACTCCCACCCTCCCAGAAGCTGTCCACAGATTCCGGTCTCATTTGGTGGACCACTTTCAGGTGTGGATGTTTGGATACCTCCCACACACATCGCCGACAGCTGGTCTCCTCCTGGTTCCCAGTTTGGTTCACCAAATCAAACCCTTTCCTCCACACGTGTTCAATTGTGGCTACGGCCCATTCACACGTTCCCTCCCCCCCCCATAAGTGGCGTTCCCGCTGGCAACAAAAGATAGCATCGCTTCTCTGGGGTGCCTTCCATGTTACTGAGTTTTGTCTCTTTTAGGTTGACATTCAGAAGTGTCCGTCCCCTGGTTGGTCTTCCTCGCAATAAATTTAAAATATTGTCAATTCGGTTTATAGTTAGACTATCAGCTTCCATTGTGACGTTCCATCTCAAGGATATTATTGCAGAAGGCAATAATTGGAAGACTCTCAGAGAGAAGAGTAGAGATCTGAGCGGGGATCTAGAGACAAAAGGAACCACAAATCAGGGATAGCTGCTGACTGTGTGTTGGGCTGAAAGAGACTGTCATCAGGGGATATTGACAAAGATTGGGTGGACAGTAATATAAGGAACTAATCCCTATGAGTACGACTTGGAGAATTTAATTGGAAGTACCGGCTGAAGCATTGGGCCTAATAATAGTTCAAACTCAACTACAGATAATAGTCTCCATACTATTATCAGATATTACATTCTATACAACGTGAAATGCACGAGGAAACTGAACCTGTGCAGTAAAAAGATTACTAGATTTGTAAACTGATAATAACCCAAAGTAGTAAATTTTTACAAGTTGGTGCTCACTACAGGGGGTAGTCGTTTAGAGAATCTATTATAATGTCATATAAAGAAGATGTTTCCAATTTTGGAAATATGTTACTGAAGGAAGTAACGAAGATAGAATGTGAAGAGGATCACATTTAGTGGCATTCACCAATCTCAGCAGTGGAACTCCGAGTGAAGCAAAAGGAAGATACTCAAGTTCAGGGAAAAGGACTTGCAGCCTAGATATGGAACTATCTAGTGCTGCAAGGAAACCAGTTCCACCAGGCATCTACTTGAGATAAAGAGTATCAGCAGAGCCAACTTGGGTTGGAATTGGGCCCGCTGTAAATAGTCCCAAGGAACAGCAGGATCAACTCAGGTTGAAATTGGATCCGCTTTAAATAGTCCTGAGGAGAGAGTGTTTAGATGAGGCATTGGACGAAATAAGAGGCAATCAATCCGAGAATTGGATTTCCTTACCAATGAAGAGATGAAGTCAAAAATAGGAAATGATTAATCCAAGATAGTGGAGAAAATCATTTGAATCAATAACACTCAATCAATGGTCAGAAGTTGCTGGAGATGAGTTCATCAATTTAGGAGAAATTGGATAAAGCTAACGAGGCCAGAACGACCTGTGTAATTAAGGATAGCCACAAAGGCTGAAAATCGTTTTCAGGAGAAAAAATGAGCTGGACAATCAGATGATACTGTTGGCTGATGAGATACAAAGATCTAAAAGCATCAGTTGCCAAATAAGAGATGAAATTAGGGTCTTTTGGATGAATTTCCAGTCGGGATTAAAGGCCTAATTCAGGAGAACTACCCAAAGTTGGCAAGTATGGCCTATACATGAGAAGACAGCGCAGCTGGTTGTATAGGGAGAAAGGTCAATACTAATCAGTAGTATTGAGCCTAAGAGAAAATAATTGCAATGTTCCCAGCGGACCTCTGAACCATTAATGGTTATGTCCTGAGATTGTGGTCAAGTCCCAGAAGGGGACCACTGAACCAAATGGTTGTTTAAATCTTAATAGGATAAGATTTTGAACCATGATAACTGGTAGGTTTAAGTACCCAGGACCCAGTTAGGATGAAGGGAAAAGAAGGACCTCTGAGCCTTTTTGTAGGTTGCAAGTCTCATTGCAAAAGGAAAATACAAAAAATATATAAAATATGAAAAATATCAATTTTATGGTCTAAGAGTTTCAGACCTAAGAAGCGACAAGAAATTCTGACAGCCAAATGAAGGAAATTCCACCCTCAATGAGATTAAATTATCAGCCAGGGTAGCTGAAAGTATCAACCTATTGGTTGATTAAGAGCAACTCGCTGATCTGTCAGAAGGCCAGCAAGAGGAGATGCTTGAATTATTGAAAAATATTGGAGAATATTCGCCCAAAAACGACCAGGAATTGGGATACACATGAAGTGAATTGCAAGGTCAATAATGGGGAAATCTGCCAATCTGGCTGGATTGAGACAATACCACGATTTTGGGTCTCTCAATGAAATGGGATTACTGGCTGGGGTGGCCAAAAGCATCAACCTATTGGTTGATCAAGAGCATCTTGCTGATCTGCTAGAAGGGCAGCAGGAGGAGGTGCTCAAATTATTTGAAACTTCACCTGAATAGCTGAGCCTTTATTTCACTTATTAAAGGATCCAAAAAAAAGGATTCATATGGAATGAAGAGTCCCAGGACTCCTTCGATGAGTTATGCCAGTATTTGATAAGTTTGCTGATTCTGAAATATCCAAATTTTGATCAGGAGTTTATCATTCAAACCAATGCTTCATTGATGGCGATTGGCGCCATACTGAGCCAAGTAGATGAACTTGGGGATGAACATCTGGTGGCATATGTGAGCCGGACACTCTCAGCTGGTGAGAGGAACTACACCATGACTGAGCATGAATGCCTTGAGGTCATTTATGCATGTAAGCAGTTTTGGGTGTATGTCCATGGAATGCACTTTAAGGTGGTGATGGACTACTCTTTGCTGCGTTGGCTACACAATCTAAGAGAACTGGAAGGACGACTGGCCTGATGGGCACTTAAGCTTCAGGCTTACAATTATGAGATAGTCCACCAAGTGAGGGCTTCTACCAGAACACGGATGGCTAATCATGGTTGCCAATGGTCCAGTTGGTATACCCGCAGGCGGATGAGCTATTCCATAGAATGGTTGAAGGAAGAATCAAGTACAAGCCTTGAGAAATCTAAGGTGCACTTCAAAAAGTGATGGAAAACACTGAGACTATGTATGGACAAGTATTCAAGATGATCAACGGGAAGTGGCTATCATTCCCAAAACTGTCAGAAAGAGCAGCAATAGTACAAGCAGCTCATAAGGTTGTTGTGCATGGAGGCCTGAAAAAAACAACTGACCATATTAACCAGTATTATTACTGGGAATCAATTAATTACAATGTTGTGGATCATCTGGCTTGTTGCATGGAATGCCAGCTGTATAAACCACATAAGAATACAACTAAGTACTGACTGGTCTGACCTGGATTCGCCTGGCACATGGTGTCCATCGATGTGATGGGACTGCTGGTGATGAGCACAGGGGGAGTCAAGTAAATCATAGTAGCCATCGACCATCTGACAAGATGGGTTGAAATGAAAGCCCTAACCAGAGTTGATGCTACCAGTACTGCAATATTCATCCTGGATCAAGTAGTATACTGGCATGGATGTCTGCAAGTCCTACTGAATGACAATGGGACCAACTTCAAGTCTCATGTGATCCCAAGGCTAAACAAAATAATGGGGATCCAAGGAGTCATGTCAGTACTATACCAGCTGGAGACAAACGGACTGGTAGAATGGGTCAATGGGACGCTGTCTGTGACGCTGAGGAAGCTAGTCACAGGGAGAACTTCCGTGTGGGGAATGTACCTGAGTTTGGTGACGTTTGCCTACAACATTAGTCATCATATGGCGACGGGAAAGACGCTGTTTGAATTACTATATGGGAGTAAGGCCGCGTTGCCACTCATATTATATTTGGTAGTAGAACCTACGGTAGGATGAGTACCAAGCAATACTTGAACTGACCGATGAGTATCCTAATTGATATGAAATCGCAAGCATTTGATACCACCTTGAAGAAAAGGATACAAGCAAAATTGACAGATGATAAGAACTGACCGGCATTAGAAGAATATCAGATAGGAGAAAAAGTTGCCTATAGCGATATGCATGGTTTTGGGCAAAGAAACAAATTAGATGTGTTGTGGTCAGGTCCATTTAAAGTAATTGCCAAGATGACAACTGATGCTTATTCCATCAAGAATCTCTTGGATGGAAGAGTAGTAAATTGAGTCCATACTAAGTATCTAAAGTGTTGGATTGAGGGGAAAAAATAAAAGAGTTTCTGAAGGACTGATAAACCATTAAGTTGATCATGTCCTGATGATTAGGTCAAGTCCAAAAAAAGGACCTCTGAACCATGGAAAATTGGTAGGTTTAAGTACCCAGGACCCATTTTGGGGGAAAAGATGGACCTCTGAACTAAGACAAGGTCAAGTCCCATAGAAAAAAAGAATAATAAAGATAAAAAATTGATAAAAGATATTGGGAAAAAAGTATTTTAATTCATAGATAAAAAAGCCAATATACTTTTAGAATTTTTTATTTTTATTGGTCATCCTCAGTACAGGGATGATTTCGCCTATGTCATCTCTTGGGGGAGGGAGGATGGATTGCAGTAGGAAGAAACAACCTGTCAAAATTGATATGCGATCAGACACTATTAAGGGTGAGACCTACATGAAACCACATTTGTTGAGTGGACACCAAGCCCTGATAAATTGTGACTAGGGGAAGGGAAATTAAAGTGTCAGAAGATGCCAATCATGAAACCCCAGAGCATGGAGGAAAACAGCAATAGAGAAAGAGGCAATTGGCAAATAACCCCAAGTAATCCCAATAAGGCCTGGAGCCAGAAGATTTGTCTTGAGCACCTACTGAAAGTCTTCATTGAGGACACCCGGCATTTGAGCTGGCAGTGAAGAAGGAATACTCAATGGGGGTTGTTGAATCATGCCCCCTATTAATGTCTTCAGTGGAAGATACTGATGGGAAGCTCTGGAGAAGAGATAGTTGTGCAAAGAGCAGATTGCATCCTGCAAGCGGTGACTACAGGCTTCACAGAAGCTAAAGCTGAATGACCGGTGGAAGCCAGGCGAGGCTGGAAGCTTTGTCAACCAACTTCAAAGAACTTGGCCAGCAAAGCGAAGAGCATAAGCAGCAGTATCCCAATCCAGAAGGTTGTCCAGATCAGAGGAATTCAGCGTTAATGATAAAGCCTCGGTGACTTGGGCCCAGAGTTCAGCGTAGGGGAGCTCAAAGTGTATGCTGTTCCTGATTGAGAGCTCAGAAACCAGTACAGTGGGTTTGTAGAATTGACCAAGTCAGAAGAGGAACTCAGGGAGCAAGTCCGAGCTGGCCAAGAACAAATAATTCAGAGCGACTAACATGATCTCCAGAGCATTGACAATGATGTTTGGAGAATCAGCTAAAGGAGCTGAATCCAGGAGGGTTTTGAAGTCCAATTTGGGAATTGACTGCAGAGGAAGAGTCAGTCAAGAGTTGTTTAAAACGATGGCAAGCCTGGTTTTGGAGGTATTGGTTACCATTCCCAGTAATTTGACAGAAAGACTATCTGCTTGCGCCATACTAGGCATATGAGTCCTGGAAGGACCATAGAAGAGGTTCCGTTGAGCATCAAACTCATCTGCTGGAAGAGGCGGAGGTCTGGATCAGACAGACTGTTAAGAAGCTGCTGGTAACGAGATTCTGAATTTGCCATATGAGCAGAACTAGAGGGGGGATGTCAGAATTATATAGAAGTTGACATTATGCACTCTATAATCCATTAAACTCTAATTTTGGGGAAATTACTCTCAAGATTAATGAGATAAGCTTTCCAAGGGAAGAATCAAGAATGACTTACAGCTAAGAGGTTATGAGCGAAATAACAAAGGCAACTAGAAATAAGTATTCTTAATCAAGATGTGAAACAAACATTGACGGCAAGAGTCTCCTGTCTAGGATGAAGAGAGAATCAGGAAATCAAGGACGCCAGACCAAGAATCCTGAATATGACAGAGGGTCATATACCCTGATGAAGGGAAAACAGAGCCTGGGAATAATATCATCACTAGTAAATCGATCAGCCTGGCACAACAGAAGGTCATGGGAACCGCGCTCTGAGAAGTTGGTAGCGAGGAAGAAGAGGAAGAACGCCATATGCTGAAGGTCGTCCTGAGCAGTGTTGAGTATTGATGAGTGTACTCCACTTGAAACAATGAAGTATTCAACCAAGTGTCCAAAGCAGTGTTCTCATGCCCCAGTCCTTTTCTCGCTGTAAATCTAGGTAAGAGGGGAGATGTGTTATTATTTTTGCCCATATTCCCAGCCTGCTAGATTACCTGGTGTCACCAAGGGAAAATTCCCTAAGACAAAGTGAATTAGAAATTGGTTGGCCCAAGTTTTGGAGGAACTACGTTTGGGGTATTTTGGGATATTCACCTGGTCATATCTGTCGGGGATCAATCTGGATGAATACTAATATTCATTGGTTGGAGTGGCCAACGAAATAGGGGCATCTGATAGTGATTACTATCAGGTGTACCAATTGGGATCAGTCAGGTTTCATCACCAACTGATTGGGAATGAATAGCAAGTTGTGAGGCTAGTGATGCTGCCTGCAACTAGTGAATTGATTGGTTGGTGAGTGACCTGCCTTAATGGGTAATACTCATCATTACCTAAGCAGGTCGCTAGCCAAATATGGTTGGTTCACTTGGATTGAGAGGAAAACATTAGGGACACGTTTTTAACTCTTTCTATCTGAGGCCTTGAGGATGTCCAATGTCAGAATCCTAGACAGGATGGGGAAGACCATCGCTGCCAAGATGAGGAAGGGTGAATCAATGGCAACAGCTGCCATTTCATAGAAGAGGTGTCAACTGAGGGTTAGATGGCTGAATCCCTTACTATATATAGTTCCCTAGGGGAACTATAATAAAAACAGTAGTATTACCAGTAAAAGTATTATTATTAGTATTATTAGTAATATTGTCAATTTGGTCTATAGTTAGATTATCAGCTTCCATTGTGACGTTCCATCTCAAGGATATTATTGCAGAAGGCAATAATTGGAAGACTCTCAGATAGAAGAGTAGAGATCTGAGCAGGGATCTAGAGACAAAGGTAACCACAAATCAGGGATAGCTGCCGACTGTGTGTTGGGCTAAAAGAGACTGTCAACAGGGGATCTTGATGAAGATCAGGTGGACAGTAATATAGGGAATGTGGGATTCGCTAATGGAGGCCACAAATAATTTCTCAGAGTGCGAAACTTATTTTATAATAAAAGTATAAAATAATGCTTTTTAAAGTTTTTATATTTTTTATTATTATAAGCGTGGCAAAACCAAGAAAGGCCCCTTTCTCAATACTAGTTTTTCCTATTTAAACTAGTTCAGATTTTGAAACCATTAATATTCAAGGCAAAAGAATGTAAAGCTCAGTTGTCTAAATTAGGTAATATAGGCTTTTGACCTATCATATTGAAGATAAATTTTTTGAGGCAAAACTGACCCATGTGGTAACAATTTGATGAGTCGTATCCAATCATCAGTGAGTAAAATCTTTTCACCTCAGTGGTGGTCAAACTCATGTGGTAATAATTGGTTAATTTTTACCCTATCATCGTTGGGTAAAATCTTTGCACCTCAGTGGTGGTCAGACTTGAATGGTAATGATTGGGTAATTTGGCAGTGGTTGGACCCAGATGGTAATGATTGGCTAATTCTTACCCTATTGTTATTGAGTAAACTCTTTGCACTTTGGTGGTGGTTGGACTCAGATGGTAATGATTGTTTAACTCTCACCCAATCATTGATGGGTAAAATCTTCTCGCCTTGCAGAGGTTCAGATCTGTGCAATATTGAACTCCTCAAATTTGACCAAGAAGTCAGAGTAATCCTATTGTTAGTTTTATTTTCATAAGCCAATTTTTGTGATAAATTGTATTTTTCCAGTGGTTAGGATTCCACTGAGAATCTGCTAAGGTCTTTTCCCCATGGGTACTCATATCATTGAAATCCCATTATTATTTGATGATTGGGCAGGAGATGGGCCAATCATAATAGCAGATTTGAGAGCACTATCACCTCTAACATTCTTTTTCTTAAGTCGAGAAAGAGAATGTCCAACAGGGAATGAATCCCTACAAGTATGACTTGGAGTATTTAATCAGAAGTACTGACTGAAGCATTGGGCCTAATAATAGTTTGAACTCAACTATGGATAATAGTCTCCATGCTATTATCAGATAATACATTCTATACAATGTGAAGTGCACGAGGAAACCAAACCTGTGCAGTAAAAAGATTACTAGGGTTGTAAACTGATATTAACCCAAAGTAGTAAATTTTTACACCCATGCTTTAAAAAATTAACAGTTTTGAATCTAATATTATCTAAATTAAGAACTATTTATATACTTTTCTTTCTCGTTGCAAACACTTTTGCAACCTATTCAATTTAAGACTAAATCTAGTTTGATAATCTCACAGAGGAGATTAGTCTGCGCCCATGTCAGGGAGCAGGTGGGCAAGCAAGGTGAGAGGAGCAGGCGGAAGGCCCGCGGCCTCCAACGTTCAAAAACACCCTGGAGAATCCGGCGGAATAGAAAAAAATCTCAAAAAACTGGCGATCACAATTTTCCCAGAGATACTCACGTGGCAAGCACGATGCAACCAGTACATCAACACGCCACACTCCCAGCCACTTTTGGCGGTGGAATTCGGAGTCTGTGTGTATCTGGACATCCAAAAAACGGCCTTATGGGAAAAATTTTGTGAAGATGTACACAAAATTATCCTGACTGCGGTGTACGTTGCACCCCAATCCATGTCACGTGGTTGGCTGGACCTAGGTTTTGAAAGCAAAATAGCAGCAGACAAGGCTGCAGCAGTGCGAATAGTGGTCAACTTTCCTGAAGGGCAATGGGTCGCTGAAACCAAATGCACCAGATGGACAAAATCAAACCAAATTTTTCTCACGTTTGACTTTTTGCCTACTATGGTAAAACATGACATTTTGGAGCAACACCTGAAAGATGGTCCCACCATATATGGCAAAATACAATCTTTTGAAATGCAACGCTTCACGCTGATGCCACACCTGTGCACTGGCAAAGCCATCGCAGTTCTGACCCCAACTGAGGAGATTGCGAAGGACCTAACCCAGATCCCACACTCCACTTTTATTGATATTGCAGGGCATACCACCCACCCATTCCGGGTAACCATGGACAGCGCGCCCCCCATTTGCACCCACTGTGATGTGTTCGGCCATAAGGCACATGCATGCCCCATCAAGGAGGGCGTCACATTCCAAGAGCACCCCTCAGCGGCCATGGCCAGCGGAGAGGTGCACTACGAACAACTGCAAGCACCAAGGAGGCTTTCCCGTGGGGAGTACAAGGCTGCTACCTATTGGTAAAGCCCATCTCCCCGCAGGAGTGGAAGAAGGCCAAGCAGGCCCATAAGGCCACGGCCAAGGAAGCAGCAAGGCCACCACCGCCATCCCACACTCACAACGCCAGGAGGACATGGAGATCTTTGCGGTGGAAGTGACTTGGGAATCCATCATCCAATCAAATTGGGAAGCCCATGCCAAGTGGGCCACTCAATCTGAGGATCCGATGGGAGATTCAATCTCACCCAATCGCTGCACCCAGGCTCCAGTTGAAACCAACTTGGGACCTATCCCAACTGAAAAAAAAAATTTTTGACCTGCTCAACGGTGCACCGAACTCATCCGCACCACAAAAAATTTGTCTGACATTGGGAAAACAAAAAGCAAAGGCCAAAGCCAATGCGACTCTTTCCACAAAAATTAACAAAAACCCTGATAGTGTTGCTGCTAACACCTGTGCTGCTGTGAAAGCCCGTGGGGACCTTGAAGAGGCTGGTGGGCCTGGGGGCCCAACCCTCACATCTAAGGTGCGATGGGGGAAACCTTCACTCTAGGGACATTGAATATCGCCGGACTCAAGGCCTCCCCATCCTGGGCTAGGAAACTGAGTTTTTTACAACACAATTTACCCGTGGATATCCTGGCCATCCAGGAGTCCCACTGTCCACAAGGTTCCGAGGAAGCTTGGAAAACAATGCTCCTCCCATTCCTATCCTTTTGGTCAAAGCACTGTGGGGTGCTAATTCAGAAAAATAATTTTTTCAAAATCACGTCCTCAGAAACATTCCTAAATGGCTGAGTGCTCGTTGTCACCTTCTTGTGGGCTGATGTTGCACAAGCAATTGTCAACATCTATGCCCCAAATGGTGCACATGAGCGTTGGGAATTTTCTCATCAGACAAATCCCTCCCACTACCCCCTGATTCTTTCCTAGTTGGTGACATGAACTGTTGGCTAACCTCACCAACAGACCGGTGGCCTCCCTCACCCCACGCCCCACAGGGTCATGTAGAACTACGCATTCTAAAAGCCACCCTTGGGTTAATGGATGTGCTGCCGCAACATGCCCCACTGCTCAAAAACATGACACATCCCCACGTCCACAACGGCCAATTAAGGTCCATGACCCGCATTGACCTTATTCTAATGCCGGCGAAATTCCAACCCCACATCTCCCACTTCAAAACAATGAAAATGGAATTATCTGACCACTTACTGGTCTCAATAACCTACCACTTACCTGTCACAGTTGAAAAGGCCCCACATTGGTGCAAAATCCACCCCCCCCCCCAGCTCGCATCGCCAGGATTTTCCACGTGGGTGGAAGAGGCAACTTTGGCAAAATTGTTTGTTGCACCGTTTTTTGCAGACCCCATTTCCACATGGGCAACTTTCAAAGAGGACACCATCCGCCACTATTGCCATCTCTCCTCCAGACGCTCACAAGCCACATCAGCGGTTATCTCGCGTGCTCTGGCGGAATTGGCCCACTTGGAGTCCAATATTTCAGCCACAGGATACAGCCCTGCATGGGGCCAGAAGTGGGCGGAGGCAGCGGCCCACCTCAACGCACTCAAAAGGCAACACAAACATCTTGTTTGTGTCCAATACAGGGCCACACGCATCACTAAAGGTGACAAGTGCACCACATACTTCTTTAAAAAAAATTTTGCACCATGACAGAGTGTGGCCTGCACACAGGTGCAAAGATCGGATAATTCCATTGTGGAACACTGGCTGAAGTGGCAATTGAAATGCAAAAATATTACTCTGAGTTATACTGAGCTGAACCAATTCAGCCAGCCAAAATGGTAGAATTTCTTGACTGAGCTCATATCCACACCATTTTCCGATACCCAGAAATAAAGAATTTAATTACTCCTAACAAAATAGGACAGCCATTTGCGGTGCGCCAAACCAAAAATGCCCAGGCCCAGATGGCATTCCATATGAGTTCTAAAAAAATATTTCAAATATATATCCCCATTGCTGCTAGCCTCACTTAACCAAAGCCTGTTGGAAATGCGCCTCCTACCAGGAGGACATGAGGCCTTTACTGTCACACTCTTCAAGAAAGGGTATAAGCTTGACTTAGCCAACTGGCGCCCCATTTCTCTAACAAACACAGACACCAAAATTTTAACAAAAATCATGGCTAACCGTTTAGGGACTGTAGCATCTGCCACCATCTCCCCAGAACAATTTGGTTTTATCCCCAGAAGGTCGATTTGGGATAACGTGCACTTTGTGGCTAATGCATGTCAGTCCACAGCCTCTGGGGCACTGGTATTCTTGGACCAACAAAAGGCCTACGATAGAGTAAATTGGGAATACCTAAGGGCCTGCCTCCATCAATTCCGCCTACCCCCCCGCTTCATAAACTGGGTAATGCTGCTCACAGAATCTGCGACAATGGCAGTGCGTGGCCTAGGCTTCCTAACGGAAGTAGTCCGCCCTCAAAGGGGCTTGTGACAAGGGGACCCCCTCATCCCACTCTTATACAACTTCAGCCTTGACCCACTACTGCAAAATGTGAATGCCCAACTCACTGGGGTCCATGTGCCAGGCCAAACCCCAGTCAATATGATGGCATTTGCAGATGATTGCGTGGTGGGGGTGTTTAGTAACAAAGATGCACGCGCTCTTGAAGCCCTCATCCAGGAATATTCCCAGGTAGGCAACGCGGCACTGAACGCCTCCAAAACTGAAATCATCCTCCTTGGTCAGTTTCAGAACTGCTGGGCCCCAGCAAGTAGTTCCCAACCTGGCCTATCTGCTCGCCCACGTCCACGCCTTACTAACTCAACACACACCGCTCCACTGGTGCTCCCCTTTGTGCCACGTCCTACCATAGTACCAGTGCGCCATCTGGGCGTGTGGATGGAGGTAGGCGGATATGCTTCAGCAGTAATGGAGTGCCATATACTGGACAACGTGACGAAGCGAATCGCCTCTCTCAGAGCCCACCCTACTACCCTCACTGGCAGGGTTGTTTTTGCCAACTCTATGCTCCTATCCAAAGTCTGGTTCAGAGCCCACGCCATCCCCTTCTCCCCAAGCTTCTTCAAATCCCTGTATGCTTTGCTGCAAGGATGGCTTTGGTCAGGCCGCCCTCCACCAGTACGGCTAGAGGTCATGTTTGGCCCTCATCATCAAGGTGGCATGGGCCTGCTTGACTTCAAAGCCCATGCTGCCACGATCCTGGGCACCTGGATCGCGGCCATCACCGCTCCTACACTCCCATCCCAACACTGGTCCCGCGCAGCCTGCTCCAACTTCTCCTGAGCCTTGGGCCTCAACAATCCATCAAACCCCACTCCCTGATGAAATACCTCGCATCACACACATCGGCCACAGGTCCTCACAGGACTAAAACCCACTACAAACGAATCCTACTCTCCATGCGAAGTGCAGAGTGGAGAATTCGTATTAGCGGACATACAGCCCAAAGAGGCCGCCCCTCTCCTCAGTTCACACAAGAGGTACAGGGGCTACCCATCCATGATGACGTGATCCCCACACGGCCCCATGTCCTATCCAGGGTGGACTACCTGGACATGATGGACATCCCTTATTCCACTGAGACCCAAAAGACTATCTGGAAATATGCACACCATCCTCTGTTGCAGCCTCAAGTCCGCTCCCATGTGTGGCGCTGCCTGAGGCGGGTGTATTGTACAGCTGAGCGCTCTAATGCTTTACACTCATCCTGCGTCATGTGTGGCCATTATGGAACGCTGTTCCACCGCCTGGAGAAGTGCCCCACCTCTAAAGTGTTATGGCGCGAAGTTAAACGTCTGCTGGGCCAGGATCAAACGCATCCCTTCAGTCTGTCAAGAGATATGTTTGCTTCATCAATGGCCTCCCCCCTTCCACCCTCCCTCTGTGCTCTGGTGGTTGCAATCGCCATGTGGACTATCCACACGATTATCTTGGATGCCATCGCTGGCTCCATCCCCACCCTCCCAGAGGCTGTCCACAGATTCTGGTCTCATTTGGTGGACCACTTTCAAGCGTGGATGTATGGATACCTCCCACCGCGTCGCTGACAGCTGGTCTCCTCCTGGTTCCCAGTCTGGTTCATCAAATCAGACCCCTTCCTCCACACGTGCTCAATAGTGGCTACGGCCCCTTCACACGTTCCCTCCCCTCCCCATAAGTGGCGTTCCCGCTGGCAATAAGAGATAGCATCGCTTCTCTGGGGTGCCTCCCCTGGTACTAAGTTTGTCTTTCCTGAGTCATATTCAGAAGTGTCCATCCCATGGTCAGCCTTCCCCGCAATAAATTTAAAATTTAATAAATTAAGAACTATTTTGTGATTAGTTATATTTTTATCTTTGGTTTAAAACCAACTAAGGAATTTGCCTCAACTCTGTTGTATATCACTCACCTATGATTATTAGAGTCGCGAAGTCAAGACTACCATAGGGATGGTAACCTGATGTTGGGTCGTATTTAATTAGCTGCTAAGAAAATATAATTTTAGATTTTTCACTAGGCAATCATAGGTGGCTTAGACAGCGCCGCCTATATGTTTTTAGTTCTCAAATAACTCATCTTAAAGAATAAATTTATTTGAAAATTTGAGCATTAGATTTAAGAATAATAAAATACCTATTTTCCATTTGATTAAGTAGATCACCTTCAGCTAAATTGTTTTTATATGACAATAGGATCTTGGGAATAGTGTCCATTATTTTTGTTTGCATCTCCCAAATCAACGTGTTAGAAATTCTACAACCATTTAATGATGTGAAGGCTCACCTTGATTCAACTTTGACTTTACCTGATCCCTTCCCATTTGACTTTTAAAGGTATGACAATTCTATCCTCAATATCCTGTTAAAAGGTAAATATGCTTTCAAAAATCGTCCATGTACTCAGTTTACCACTATCTTTTGGGTGATTAATGAATGAGTACTTAGATCCTTGCTTATGAAGAACTTTATAGGATCCAGATCATGAGGTATCAAGTTTATTAATTCTTCCACTAGGGCAATGGTGAGAGGACATTACCAAATCCCCCAGCTGGTATATAGGCACAGAGGTCTGATGTGGTTGCTAAAGTAAGTTCTCTAGTGTTGGTGTTAATATTTGTATCTATGTCTAATGCTTGTATTCAGATAATTTAATTCTTAAAAGCTCTTAGAGTTATAACAAAAATTCATGTTTTAAAATGCAAGAACCATCTGAAGGCGAGTTGATAAAGTGGGTTCCCTGCTGCTAAGTGCTTCAGTTAGGGACATTTTATCACTCAATTATATCTAGCAATATATGCAAGCAGGGAACATTTCAGTAACTGATTCCTCTGCATGGGGTTAGAAGTAGTCATTTTCTGAATATGGAAACAAATGTAACATTAAATATTCTAAAGTCTCATTAGTAGACAGATTTCAGGTGAATGAGTAAGTTTGGTGGGTATTAGTATGATTCCAAATATCATACCAATTTGAATAGTTAAAAGTTTTGTAAGACAGCACTACTCTAGGACTTCCATGTTTCATGAGAAATTTTCAGAACAGTAATAACGCTATAGCTTGAGAAGAATCTAATGGAATTGATAGAGCCTCATCCGCTTAGTTACATGACTTATGGCTAGCAATATGTATTAATGACCATATACACCCATTGGTAGTGGCCCATTAACATCAATACTTACTCTATGAAATGGAACGGTGGGAGCACCACCTAATTTTGGAATATCAGATTAGGATTATAATGATGTTGATAGAAAAGAAAGGAATTTAAAAAACGTTTTTAATAAAAAGACCATGCTTTACCAAAGTTTTGATACAGTTGCAAGTGATTTGACTAAACATCTGTTATATTTTATATAATCTACTTAATCTTGTAAGAAGCTGATAATTAGATAAAGTGTAATTAATTCTTAGTAGTTATCTTGCCCTAAAGCTCAGATCTTTATACATAGCTCCAAAGCTGTATTGGATTACTATTGGTAATCTGCGGGTGACCTTATTAAAAAGGAATAACAATGAAAGATAAAATCTTTAATCACCTCTGCACAACTCTTGATCCTTTAAATTAATGATCACCAAATCATGTGACCTCATTTGTTATATTTCTAATTTTTATAATTATGATTATAATATTCTACCTTTCTCTGCACCAATGTAAAATTATCAGTAATAGGATCCAAGTCTATATTAAAGCTATACCTCAGTATCTTGATTAAAATCAGCAAATTTCTCTTGTTATAAAAATTCCCTGAGCCCAAGTCAATTACTTTCCTGAACTATTTTAGATATCACGCCTTTCGTCTACCACCCTTAAGTGCTGTTTAGAAACCATAGAAGGCAACAATAAGATCTCTGGTAGAGAGAATGCATATAAAAGAGAAACTTTAATCAGTAAAGGGGATATTTTTTATAAAGCTGAACTGAGCCTACTAATTTAATATTACTTTAACAAGCCCATGAGACATTCTTTCCACTGGAGTAACTTTTAAGCGATTTTAATTAAAAAAGTAAAAAATCTAACTATCCTACGTCTACCTCCCTCATTCACTTCCCAATGACCTCAGATTCTCCATTGGCTGCTCCCATGTGAGGCAGTGGTGAAAACCACCCAGCATTTTCCCTCTAGCGGGAAAGCACGCTTGGACTGGTTCATCCAGTCCCACTAAATCATCAGGTCGTTTCATTCTGCCCAAGGATCTTGCATCTACCTGGCATGTTACTAGGCAGTGCATCACAGACCACTCGTTCTCCCCTGATCCCAGCTGTATTTCAGCCTTCAGATCAAATATAGGAAATTGTTCCCAAATGAAGAGAAAGCCATTATCAACTTGGCCTAGGCGGTGATTCTGCCAGCCAGCTTATAGACATCCGCCCCTATAAGGGGTATTTTGATCTAGGACTCATTTGTGAATCAGACGCCACTACTGCGTCTACCATAACCTGGTTTTCAGGGCACTCATATCCCCACAACGCGTACCCAGCTCCACACTGACACCACTGTTATGGTTGAATGACATGGTAGTGGGGACCAACCTCAAGGATAAGGCTGGGTTACATGAGGCTCAGAGGTGAAGCTTCAGGCCCTCCCTGACCTTAAGCACACAGTAGACCAACTCTGGGTACAAGCCAAATATGCCCAGGTTGGTACTGGTGAGGTGCCTAACGCCCATCCCCTTGAGTTGTCCCAGGCGTTAAAACGTCCATTTTATTCAATTAACACAGATATTTTAATTCAGTTAGTTGAGGAACGGGGTTTTGAAACGTGTTCCATTTACAAAATTACATGTTTGGGTCAGATCCAACTTCAATCGATTACCCAGGTGAAGTCAGTTTTGGTGTATTCTATCAAATTAGATGGTAATGCTTGCCTATTGGTGAACTGGTTCTTGGGACCACTTTAGCAGACTCCAAATTTCCCTGAAAAAGTTTAAATATGTTTTCCGCGACCAACATTCCTTGTTGGTTGACTTCCCAATAAAAATTTTCTCATTTTACATCTAATTTATGATATTTTGATTGATCCTGTGCATGAACCTCTTTGAGAATGTCTCATGCTCTGTTAACCTTGACATTTTAAATACAATCAAGCTACCCCTAGTGCACCATTGGTTCTCCCAGGTTCCCTTCAACCTGGGCCGCTTACCTCCTCTCTCTTTGTGCACCACATCGCTTTTGATGGGTTATTTACTATAAAAATCGCACTTCTCTACTTAAGTTGTTATTGTTCCAGCACCCTCTGCTAGGCTCTAATAACTTTTAAACTAATAGCTAGTTCTTTGGCGTTGGCCTTGTGCACAGTGCACTACCACGCTGAAGACAGGAGAGTTATAGACACTCTCCTTACAACCACTATGGTGGTTCAGTTTGCAGGGTTGCCCACTCACCTTCCCCCATGGTGCTCCATCAGGAGTTGATGGAAGGTTTGGTCACATATGGCTCCAACCCCATCCTTCAGTTTGTGGTCCCCAATGGGGCTGCTCGCCTTGCTGGGCCTTGAGCATTTGCCACAATTAGCCCAAATTCTAATAAAATTGCTTTATTGATTCCCCCACGCCTTCATTCCTTCTGCCCCTGACCATCCATTCTGGGCCCACGTTGAGTGTGGGTGGACCATCTGTCCATCCTGCTTCAAGTTAGTCTTTTGAAGCATAAATGCCCCTCTCTTGATGCTTCCACTGGACCTTCGTTTTCTCCATCTGTCCCCCAATTTGTTACACACCCCACTGCCTTTCCAGTATGGGTACAATCCTTCCCCCATCTCCCAAAAAGCCTGCTGCCACTACGGGTCCCACTGCTGCCCATCAGCCCCCTCCTCAGTCCAGTGCCACATGCGCCTCAACCAATCAGGAATCGACTTGAACAACAGTTCATCCCCACATTAATCTTAAATTGACAGCTACAGCTCATCAATTCACTAACCCCAATTTCCATTATGACTTGAGCCCATGGACTTCATTGGATGAAACTAATGAAATGGTAAATGTAATTGAAGACTTGAAACCCAAATCAAAGAATTTATCCAGGTACAGCACCCCATTCAGATCCCTTGGCATTTTTATGCCTCTCAGCCAAATGACCCAGTGTTCCACTCTGAACACCAGCTTTCTATTGCTGCAGTTGATCACCCAGACATTAGCACCATCCGTAAGTTGGCTGATGCATCAGTTGCAATACTTTCCAAGGATCTCCCTCCTCCCATATTTGCTCTGACCATAGCCCCACAGAGCAAATGTGACATCCTAACCTTCCACAAACAAGCAAAGGCTGCCATCCATAAAGTTTCTTTTGCTTTGCAGGCCAAGCCAAAAGCCACCCGTGTCAATGTAGCTTTATTATCCCAGCTTCCTTCCATCCACCTTCATGTGAAGAACTTCTTTTCCAAATACCTAGGTGCAATTTTTGATGCAGGTAATTTTGACAATCAGCTGATCATCAGCCAACTCGTTCCCCATGTTGCTGATCACCCCATAACATTGCTCTCCACCTTATCCCGCACTCTTGCCTATGAGGAGAACTCTGATACTGAGGATGAACCACCCAATCCTCCTTACCCTTCCGCCATAGTAGGTGAGCGACTTGTCGCTACCTTACCTGATTGGTTGTGTTCTCATTTGGTTGATTTTTGTCCTCTCATTTTGGGCAGTCAAATCATTCTGTTTGAGTAGGTCTTTTCATTCATTTTTTTGCTCTTTGAGATTCAGTAATGTCTGTCCCCTGGTCAGCATACCTCAAATCAATTTTAAATTTTAGCAAGCCTATGAGCCACTGTCATAAATATATAATATGGTGCGCACATTATTTTTATTAATATAAACCCTCTTTCTGATAATAAGGGTTTTTATACCATTTTTACCCAGGTTACTGTCATCAAATGATAAATGGTCTTTTTGTGTTTTCATAAGTGCACCTGAAATATGACGCCCCAGTGCCACCATTAACATTTGATGCTCACTAAAGGGGACCACACCTTGTTTCCATATGCTTTATTTTTATTAAGTATGAATCCCAGTAATTCAGTATGTGATTACCTCCAGGTAAACATATAGTGAGCTTCTGTAGATGAAATGGCCAACCATCAGGTCCAGTAAAACAATCCTGATTAATTTTTGTCAATTACATGCCAATTTGGATACTCACGTTGTCTAATTTTTGATATTTATATGCTTGAAAAGATGATTTGGTGAAAAAAATAGTAAAAGTTGTGGAAGCTCATCAATGCCACCTTAGCGGCCTTAATAGAAATATGGATGGAGCTTTTCACTCCAATACTCATTTTATATCAGAAAATTTATTTCTTACATCTGGAACTGAAAAATCACGTACAAAAATTAAGGTCCCTGGTGAGTGAGAATGGGTCCTAAAATCAGATGTTCTGGCCGCCAACAAAAACATTATCACTATTAAAACCATGCTTCAGGTGGAATGCCGCCATTTTTCTAAATTGTTGGACCAATTTAAGACCGAAATCCATAATGATATTTGTTATTATCAAAAGGGTCAGTTTGTCTATGACCCTCTGATATATTTGTTAATGATTGGTGTACTCTTCCAACGGTACTTGAGAGTAAGGTCAATGTGACACTGGCTATTTGTAACTTGCCTGCAGTTTTTACATCTGTTCTCACCACTGGCTCTTCTGAACATCCTGAAACTCTGGTGATTCCTCCTCCTGAGCAGCAGCCTCAATTATTTGTGAGACTCCAGTACAAACTGTACACAATACTACTACTAATTTACTTTTGTTTTCTCAGCATCATCCACCCAGGCTGCTCTGGCAGCTAAAAACCATTATTCCTACTCTTTATCTTTTTAAGCTGTAGAGTAATATAGAGACAATGAGGGTCCTTCAGCCTATATCCATGAAACTTAATTAAGGTTAACCCTGTTATTAACTAAAATTTGAAAAGAAGGTATATGTGCACAACTTTCTTGATCTCCTTGACATAAGTGTGGGAAGAGATTCTGAGACTGCTAAGTTGGCAATAGTATTGAACTTATTGGACTCTGAAAGTCAGAAGTTAGTTATGACACATCTAAATAAGGCCAGCATGTCCTATCTTACTCCATGGAGCTTCTTATCAATGAGTTTGGCAGTGCAGAAAGAATGGCTACTTTGAAAATGGAATTCCTTAGTACTTCTTTAATAGAGATGAGCCTATAAAAGTATCTGACGAACATTTCTATTTGGATGCGCAGGAGCTATCTGGGGCTACCGTTTGTAATCTTTTAGAGCTGTGTTGCTTATTTTAGCTCTCAAATCTACTGCACAAGTTCTGAGATGTTCATTGTAATAGGTTTTTGATAATAGTTGAATGGGTTGGCAATAGTATGAAGACTATCGCCCTAGTTGAGATTTCCACAACTAACTTGAGTATTGTATACAATGCTAGAATGGTGCTAACTCTCCTCCTTTTAATCCTTAAAGGTATTTCTGAAAAGCAAAGGACTTCTCCATCTAAATCTTCTTCCTGATGGAAATCAACCTATTAGTAGGTTTGTAGGTTCTCTATGTCTCTTTTGATGCAGAATCTCACGGAGATCTTGATAGTAATAAATAGCTAAAGGGAATTATCCTTTAACTCTAATCACAAGAGTAAAACTACAGCAACTGTATAACAGACTAAATATCAGGTATCTAAGTATCTTTTAATCAGATCTGCTTACTTCTATAAAAATTAAGTGAATTTAAATTGGGAATCCAGCGACTGACACTTCTTTTGGCACCCCGCTTGAAAAGGGCAGCCGTTGCCAATGGATTGACCCTCTGAAGTCTCCCTCAACAATGATCTTTCTCATCCATCTAGTTAGA
>JAKSZP010000899.1:0-22571 GCA_022478985.1 Massospora cicadina | reverse complement strand
GCTGAGGGGTTGAATGAAGCAAGTGTTGTGACATTCCTAACAGCAACTTCAGCATATTCAAATAGTTTAGAGATGTCACTGCAGGCAGATTCAGGGAAGTTAGGGGGGGAAGAAGAGGGTGAGCAGGCCATGCTGGAACTGAGCCACTGACTGGGCCACCGCAGTGCATAGTTTTAAGCACTGAGGAGAGGCTACCGCAGCTAAGGCGAGCTGATGGTCACTTTGAGAGGGGGCTGTATTGGGCAGAGGAGCGAAATGGCGAGGGGTAGGGGTTCCAACGAAGTTGGGAAGGAAAAATTCTGCCCAACCATAATCAAATTGGCAGAGAGGTTGACCTATATGCTTACTAATGAGGACATTACCTGATTCGTCAGTCTCAGCCAACAGATCCCATGGATTTTGGTTCACTGGAATAGTGGCATTCAATCTTTGGGTGTGGTAATTGGGCGAATGGGCGGCTTCTTGGGTGCAATGGTGGTCCAAGCATTGCTCTGATTGGCTGGGGTGGATTTAGGTGGGAGAGTGAGGCTGGAGGTTTTTAGGGGCTGATTTTCCATGCAGGCCCACTGAACGAGATTGGAGGGTGGGAGGGGGCAGCAAAGCGCCTCATACTGAACCTCCAGAGGGGGGCTCAGAAGCCGCAGCCGCGGAATTGGCCTGAGGGCACGCTTTTTTTGCATGGTCAAGGCCAAAGTAGAGGGAACAAATCTGCCTACCTTTATCGACCCAAGCCCAAAAGAAATGATCAGGCGCTGCAGCCACACTAGCGCGGGGTGGGATTTGTTGGGCTATGGTAGGGTGATGTGGATGATGGTGGCTGTTGCATGAGGAGCAGCAAGGCGCTCCGCACCAGATGGAATGGCAAAGATGAGGTTGGGCTGAGTGCCATAAGCCATGAGCCCCGTGACCAACTGGTCATACAAAACCTGGGGTGGAAGGTGGGATGGGAGATTTGCAAAGGATACCACCAGCGTGGTGTCTGAAGAGAGGCGAGTATGGGTTGTGAGAATGGGGTTTTTTTATAAATTAGAGGAGTTTGTGCTGCCGCTTCAAAGTCCTCCTCAGATTGGAACCCAACGTCAAAGTAGCCCTTAAAAGGACGGTCGTCTATAAAGCCAGCTGGCGCAAAGGCTGCAGTGGCTAGGTTAATAATTGCCTTATTGGCATATGGGAACAAATGCCCATAGTCCACTCTGAGGCAATAGCGAATGGCGGAGCGAGGGAGGGCGAGAGGATGGGGGTGAGAAGGGTGGACGCGCGCCAGGTGGAGCGCTAAGTCCTGTGGGGGACAAAAAGGTTGGAAGCAGTGGTCGGGCTGTTTGAGCCCATCCAAATGTGCTTGCCCGCAGGGCGGAAAAGGCTAGGCGGGGGTACACCGCTGCCCCACACTGGGATGGCAGGCGGCGGAGCCAAGGACATCAACGAATAGGTTTGGGCAGACAGCTGTGGATAAATAAAACTTAAATTTAAAGCCGCTCAAAAGTGACTTTGAGTGGTAAAAGAAAGTTAATGATATACATTGGTTTTCTTATATTTCTAAATAAGCTTTTTATTCTTAGGATTTTACTGAAGTTATTCAGTAAGCCTTGGCCATCATGATAGTTCTGGCCCTTTGCTGTTTTCTATTAAAAATAACCACATATAACTTTGAGCAGCTTTAAAGCCTATTTGTGAGGAAGTGTCTCAAACTCTCCAAGAGTAGGCTATCAACAAAACAATATTAAAACCACCTAGTATGGTGTCACACTTTCTGGCAAACAAATAAAACCCATGAAATCCCCCAGGGTTGGTAACCTATGAGGGCAGCAAATGGTAACATGTTCAAGTAAACATATAAACTGCCTTTTTTAATTTTTTAAATTTGTTGTGGGGAAGGCCGACCATGGGACGGACACTTCTGAATATGACTCAGGACAGATAAACTTAGTACCGTGGGAGGCACCCCAGAGAAGCGATGCTATCTCTTGTTGCCAGCGGGAATGCCACTTATGGGGAGGGGGAGGGAACGTGTGAAGGGGCCGTAGCCACTATTGAGCATGTGTGAAGGAAGGGGTCTGATTTGATGAACCAGACTGGGAACCAGGAGGAGACCAGCTGTTGGCGACGTGGTGGGAGGTATCCAAACATCCACGCTTGAAAGTGGTCCACCAAATGAGACCGGAATCTGTGGACAGCTTCTGGGAGGGTGGGGGTGGAGCCTGCGATGGCATCTAAGACAATCGTGTGGATGGTCCACATGGCGATTGCAACCACCAGAGCACGGAGGGAGGGTGGAAGGGAGGAGGCCATTGATAGAGCAAACATATCTCTTGACAGACTGAATGGATGCGTTTGATCCTGGCCCAGCAGACGTTGAACTTCGCGCCATATCACTTTAGAGGTGTGGCACTTCTCCAGGCAGTGGAACAGCGTTCCATACTGGCCGCACACGACACAGGATGAGTGTAAAGCATTAGAGCGCTCAGCTGTACGATACACCCGCTTCAGGCAGCGCCACACATGGGAGCGGACTTGAGGCTGCAACAGAGGGTGATGTACATATTCCAAGATTGTTTTTTGGGTCTCAATGGAATAAGGGATGTCCATCATGCCCAGGTAGTCCAACCTGGATAGGACATGGGGCCGAATGGGGATCACGCCATCATGGATGGGTAGCCCCTGTACCTCTTGTGTGAACTGAGGAGAGGGGCAGCCTCTTTGGGTTGTATGTCAGCTAATACAAATTCTCCACTCTGCGCCCCGCATGGAGAGTAGGATTCGTTTGTAGAGGGTTTTTGTCCCGTGAGGACCAGTGGCCAATGTGTGTGATGCGAGATATTTCATCAGGGAGTGGGGGTTCGATGGATTATTGAGGCCCAAGGCTCGGGAGAAGTTGGAGCGGGCTGCGCGGGATCAGTGTTGGGATTGGAGTGTAGGAGCGGTGACGGCCGTGATCAAGGTGCCCAGGATCTTGGCAGCATGGGCTTTGAAGTCAAGCAGGCCCATGCCACCATGATGATGCTGGCCAAACATGACCTCTAGCCGCACTGGTGGAGGGCAGCCTGACCAAAGCCATCCTTGCAGCAAGGCATACAAGGATTTGAAGAAGCTTGGGGAGAAGGGGATGGCGTGGGCTCCAAACCAGACTTTAGATAGGAGTATAGAGTTGGATAAAACAACCCTGCCAGTAAGGGAAGTAGGGTGGGCTCTGAGAGAGGCGATTTGCTTCATCACGTTGTCCAGAATACAGCACTCCATTAATGCTGACGCGTATCCGCCTGCCTCCATCCACACACCCAGATGGCGCACCGGTCCTATGGTAGGACGTGGCATGAAGGGGAGCACCAGTGGAGTGGTGTGTGTTGAGTTAGTAATGCGTGGACGTGGGCGAGCAGATGGGCTGGGTTGGGAACTAATTGCTGGGGCCCAGCAGATCTGAAACCGACCAAGGAGGATGATTCCGGTTTTGGAGGCGTTCAGTGCCGCGTTGCTTACCCGGGAATATTCCTGGATGAGAGCTCCAAGCGCGCGTGCATCAAGATTATTAGACACCCCAACCACACAATCATCTGCGAACGCCAATATCTTGACTGGGGCTTGGCCTGGCACATGGACCCCAGTGAGTTGGGCATTCACATTTCGCAGTAGTGGGTCAAGGCTGAAGTTGTATAAGAGTGGGCTGAGGGGGTCCCCTTGTCGCAAGCCCCTTTGAGGGCGGACTACTTCTGTTAGGAAGCCAGGGCCACGCACTACCATTGTTGCAGATTCCGTGAACAGCATCACCCAGTTGATGAAGCGAGGGGGTAGGCGGAATTGATGGAGGCAGGCCCTTAGGTATTCCCAGTTTACTCTATCATAGGCCTTTTGTTGGTCCAAGAATAAAAGTGCCCCAGAGGCTGTGGACTGACATACATTAGCCACAGAGTGCACGTTATCCCAAATCAACCTTCTGGGGATGAAACCAAATTGTATTGGGAAGATGGTGGCAGATGCTACAGTCCCTAATCAGTTAGCCATAATTTTTGTTAAAATTTTGGTGTCTGTGTTTGTTAGAGAAATGGGGCGCCAGTTGGCTAAGTCAAGCTTATCCCCTTTCTTGAAGAGTGTGACAGTAAAGGCCTAATGTCCTCCTGGTAGGAGGCGCATTTCCAACAGGCTTTGGTTAAGTGAGGCAAGCAGAAGTGGGGATATATATTTGAAATATTTTTTGTAGAACTCATATGGAATGCCATCTGGGCCTGGGCATTATCAGTTTGACGCACCACGAATGGCTGTCCATAATTCGTTTAGAGTAATTAAATTCATTATTTCTGGGTATCAGAAAATGGTGCAGATATGAGCTCGGTCAAGAAATTCCGCCACTTCAGCTGGCTGAATTGGTTCAGCTTGGTACAACTAAGAGTAATATTTTTGCATTTCGATTGCCACTTCGGCCAGTGTATCCATAATAGAATAATCCAATCTTCACACCTGTGTGCAGGCCATGCTCTGGAGTGGTGCAAAATTTTTTAAGGAAATATGTGGTGCACTTGTCACCTTTTGTGATGCATGTGGCCCTGTATTGAACACAAACCTAATGTTTGTGTTGCCTTTTGAGTGCATTGAGGTGGGCGGCTGCCTCTGCCCACTTCCAGCCCCATGCAGGGCTGTATCCTGTAGCTGGAATGTTGGACTCCAAGTGTGCCAATTCTGCCAGAGCGCGCGAGATAACTGCCGATGTGGCTCGTGACATCTGGAGAAGAGATGTCGAGAGTGGTGGATGGTGTCCTCTTTGAAAGTTGCCCATGTGGAAATGGGGTCCGTGCAAAATGGTGCAACAAACTTTTTTGCCAAAGTTGCCTCTTCCACCCACATGGAAAATCCTGGTGATGCGAGCTTGGGGGGGCGGATTTTGCACCAATGTGGGGCCTTAGCAACTGTGACAAGTAGGTGGTAGGTTATCAAGATCAGTCGGTGGTCAGAGAATTCCATTTTTGTTGTTTTGAAGTGGGAGATGTGGGGTTGGAATTTCGCTGGCATTAGAATAAGGTCAATGTGGGTCATGGACCTTAATTGGCTATTGTGGATGTGGGGACGCATCATGTTTTTGAGCAGTGGGGCATGTTGTGGCAGCACATCCATTAACCCAAGGGTGGCCTTTAGAATGTGTAGTTCTACATGACCCTGTGGGGCGTGGGGTGAGGGAGGCCACCGGTCTGTTGGTGAGGTTAGCCAACAGTTCATTTCGCCAAATAGGAAAGAATCAGGGGGTAGCGGGAGGGATTTGACCGACTAGAAAAATTCCTGATGCTCATGTGCACCATTTGGGGCATAGATGTTGATGATTGCGTGCGCTACGTTGGCCCACGAGAATGTAACGATGAGGACTTGGCCATTGAGGAATGTTTCTGAGGATATAAATTTGAAAAAACTATTTTTCCAAATTAGCACCACACAGTGCTTCAACCAAAAGGATAGGGATGGGAGGAGCATTGTTTTCCAAGTTTCCTCAGAACCTCATGGACAGTGGGACTCCTGGATGGCCAGGATATCCACAGGTAAATTGTGTTGTAAAAAACTCAGTTTCCTAGCCTGGGACAGGGAGGCCTTGAGTCTGGCGATATTCAACATCCCTAAAGTGAAGGTTTCCCCCATCGCACCTTAGGTGTGAGGGGGAGGGCCCCCAGGCCCACCAGCCTCTTCTAGGTCCCCACGGGCTTTCACAGCAGCGTGGGTGTTAGCAGCAATGCTATCAGAGTTTATGTTGATTTTTGCGGAAAGAGTTGCATTGGCTTCGGCCTTCACTTTTTGTTTTCCTGACATAGGACGAATTTTTTGCAGTGCAGATGAGTTCGGTGCACCATTGAGCGGGTCAAAAAGATTTTTTCAGTTGGGATAGGTCCCAAGTCAGTTTTGACCGAAGCTTGGGTGCAACGATTGGGTGAGATCGAGTCTCCCACCAGATCCTTGGATTCAGTGGCCCGCTTGGCATGGGCTTCCCAATCTGATTGGTTGATGGATTCCTGAGTTGCTTGTGCCGCGAAGGTTTCCATGTCCTCCTGGCATTGTGAGTGTGGGATAGCGGTGGTGGCCTTGGCCATTTCCTTGGTCGTGGCCCTATGGGCCTGCTTAGCCTTCTTCTGTTCTTGTGGGGCGATAGGCTTTATCAATAGGTAGCAGCCTTGTGCTCCCCACGGGAAAGCCTCCTTGGTGCTTGCAGTTGGTTTGTAGTGCGCCTCTCCATTGGCCATGGCTGCCAAGGGGTGCTCTTGGAATGTGACGCCCTCCTTGATGGGGCATACATGCGCCTTATGGCTGAATGCATCACAGTGGGTGCAAATGGGGGGCGCGCTGTCCACGGTCACCCAGAATGGGTGGGTGGTATGCCCTGCGATATCAATAAAAGTGGAGTGCAGGATCTGGGTTAGGTCCTTCGCGATCTCCTCAGTTGGGGTCAGAACTGTGATGGCTTTGCCGGTGCACAGGTGTGGCATCAGCGTGAAGCGTTGCATTTCAAAAATTGTATTTCGCCATATATGGCGAGACCATCTTTCAGGTGTTGTCCCAAAATGTCACGTTTTACCATAGTAGGCAAAAAGTCAAACGTGAGGAAAATTTGGTTTAATTTTGTCCATCTGGTGCATTTGGTTCCAACAACCCATTGCCCTTCAGGGAGGTCAACCACTATGAACACCGCTGCAGCCTCATCTGCTGCTTTTTTGCTTTTGAAACCTAAGTCCAGCCAACCACGTGACATGGAGTGAGGTACAACGTACACCACAGTCGGGAAATTTTGTGTACATCTTAACAAAATTTTTTCTCATAAGGCCATTTTTTGGATGTCCAGATATACGCAGACTCTGAATTCCACCGACAAAAGTGGTTGTGAGTGTGGCGTGTTGATGTACTGGTTGCATTGTGCTTGCCATGCGAGTATCTCTGGGGAAATTGTGACCTCCAATTTTTAAGATTTTTGTCTATTCCGCCAGATTCTCCGGGGCGTTTTCAAACGTTGGAGGCCGCAGGCCTTCCACCTGCTCCTCTTACCTTGCTTGCCCAACTGCTCCCTGAAATGGGCGCAGACTAATCTCCTCTGTGAGATTATCAAACTAGATTCAGTCTTGAATTGAATAGGTTGCAAAAGTGATTGCAATGATACAGAAAAGTTTTATAAACTGGCTTTTTTTAAAGGAAGGAATAACCAACAGAGTGATCAGTCAGGGAATAACGCCTTTAAGGACAATTGGAAATATGCTCTCTAGAGAATTGTTGGAGCTTGGAACTAAATATGGCCAATAAAATGATACTACAACTGCTGGTTGTTCTATAACTCAGGTATGTGCAAACTTGAGACTTTGATACCAGCTTAACATTATTATTTCAATACAATAAACTTAGTAAATAATCAATCCGCGCTTTAAAATTAATTGTAGCAAACATCATCTTTTAAACTATAATATTTAATCTTCAGTTCCATCAATTTAACATTGTGGACCACATCACGTGATTCCTGGGAAAAACCTTGTCATGCTTAATCTTAACCCAACGCTTATCTACAATGTATCTGATGTCAGGGAGGACAGCCAACTTGATTCCTCTGTCCAGGCTCATCTTCTCCTTATATTTAAAATCCTCTCCCACAATTATTTTAATTAATCAAGACTGACCTCTGGATTTTTTGAGGCGCAGCGCCTCCAGAGGGCGTCTGCCAGTGAGAATTTCTTGTGAACTGAATGTAGCTTCATGGCTGTGATTGTAGTGGTGGACTTGGGACCCACGGCATTAGGGGAATTACTTGTGGAAAGAGTTAGTCAAGTTCAGAGCTGAGTTTAAGTATGAGCTGGAACACAGCTGTTCTCTGTGCCATCTAACCACTTCCAAGATATAAGGTTCTCAAGACTTATTTTCACACAACAATAGGACAAAAATCATCCGCCTCCCAACTCTGGTTCTCCATCAACACGGTATGACTCTAGTGTCTCTGAGTAGACCCCAAACTGGGTCAAACTACTTCATGGAAAGTTTAATAAATGAATAATTTCTCATTGAGATCTAACTGGTATGAGGCATGGCCCACATTTCTGACAATATGATAGGGCCCTATCCAGTTTGGTCCCAAATTCGTGCAATGGTATTTGATGAGAAAATTACTCCCGTCCAACAATACCAGATACTCCTTCTTATACCTGGTCCTACCCTTCTCTTTCCATCCAAATTCTACTTGTAGGTCTTCATATCCGCGCACAAATTCATGTTTACCTCCATGTGTACTTTGTTGATGAACTTGGAAAAGTCCACCACGATTTCCACCATGGACATACAGCTAGTCTACATGGTAAAGGAAGGATTATAGACATAATTGGCAAATAATGGAGAACATATAAACAAGTAATGAAAGTCACTGCTATAACTAAATCTGTGTCAAAGGGAGATGTGAGGCCCATTCTAAGTGGTCTGCTGCCGTGAAGCGCTGCAGATATTTGTTCCAAACATTAGATTACTCATTATTTCTGCTCATCAGATTTAGGGTGGATGGCAGTATAAAGGAATGAGGCAATTCTGAAGAGTCTTGAACAACTCCTCTCAAAATAAAAATGTGAAATGTGGCCTGCTTTCACTAATGGTCTCCTTGGGCTCCCATTGATGTAGAAGATGTCTGAAACAGACAAATTGGCCATCTGAGCCACCATTACTGTGGTGACCTGGAATAATATGGGCGAACTTATTAACAAGTCAACTAATACCTTGATAGCATCTTACCCATCATAAAGAGGTAGTCCTATTATAAAATCAACTAAGAGGTAAGTATAAGGTCCTTTTGCCTTCTAGACTGGTACTAAAAACCACGCAAGAGGCTGATGACTTGGTTCTATCTGTTGCAAACAAGGCACTCATCGGTATAACTTGCAACCTTAGCAGAATTACTTAAAGTTATACATACAATGAATAAGTCAAAGGTTTTTTCTTTCCCAGGGTGCCCTACAGTTGTCCTATCTTTATGTTCTTTAATTTTCTATTAGCAAAGTAGTCAATCGGGACCCACAAGCGTTTTTGGAACCCTATCATTTCGTACTTTTCATGGTACTCATAATTAATATTCTCCTAATTAAAAGTGCACTGGCAAGAATTAAAGTTGATCTGCTGATTAGGTTTGGAAATGATGGCCTTTCTGAACATACCGTACTCCTCTAGATTCTTTAGAGAAGCAAGAACTGGTTTGTACTCTCTTTCCACTTTACGTAACTTTCCAAGCAATTTACATGGTTAATTAAAAGTAAATCCTAATTACCAGCCGTATTTTGGCTCCAATGTCATCAGGTTCCCCGCTGGCTGCCCCAGTGTGGGGCAGCGGAAAAACTCCCCCTGCCATTTTCTGTCTGACAAGAAAAGCGCTTGGACTGGCTCGCCCAGTCACACCAAACCCCTGGGACAATTCGTTCCTCCAAAGGATATTGACGCCCACCTCACTTGAACCCAAGTGGTACCCCACTGCTCAGTGGTGCTCCCCCGGAGCAAAACGCATTTCAGCCTTTGGGTCAACTATAAGAAACTTTTTTCCATAAAACGAGCAAGCCATTATCACAACGGCTCAGGCGGTGATGGCACCAGCATGTTTTATTGGCTTCCGACCCTATAAGGGGTACTTTGATCTCAGCTTCACATGTGAAGCCAATGCCGCCACAGTGGCAACTGTCTCTGGTTTTCCAGTGTACTCCACTCCCCACAACTCAGCCCCAGCTCACAGCGGATACCACTTTGGTGGTCCAATTTTCTGGTTTGCCCACCCAACTACCCCTTAAGAGTTCCACCAGGAGTTGATGGAAGGTTTGGAAGCCTATGGTTCCAACCCATCCTGCAATTTGTGGTCCCAAATGGGCCACATGCCTAGCTGGGCCTCAGGCATACGCCACAATCAGCCCCAATTCAAGTAGAATTGCCCTGTCAATCTCCCCCACGCCGTTATCCTCTCCACCCCTGACCATCCATTCTGGGCCTGCATTGAGGGCGGACAGACAATATGTCTAATATGTTTCAAGTTGGACCACTTGAAACACAAATGCCCATCACTAGCAGCTTCTGACAGCATTGTTTTCTCATCCGCCTGCATGTATTCCACCACCCATCCTGCACCACCTTTGGTATGGGGCGCAATCCTACTTCCCCCTCCTCCAAAGCCTGTTGCTGCAGCTGCACCTGCAGCCATCAATCAGCCTCCTCCTCGCACCAGTGCCATGAATGCTCCATCCAATAAAACACAAGATTGGACCCCAGTTTGATCCCATGCATCCTTTTATGAACCAATCAAACCACAGGAATATGCTGACTCCCCAATTCAAGTCAACCAAAATCCTTGAGACTTTTTGGCCAAAATTGACAAGTCCAGGAATAAAATTGAGAACTGGAATATACAAATTGAGAAGTTTGTGTATATTGACAATAGCGATGAACTACCCCCTGACTTATATGCCCCCCAGAAAAATGCTGAAACATTCCATAGCAACCACCAGCTGGCTGCTGAAGCAATGACCAAACCAGATTGTCGCCCTTTCTGCAAAGCTGCTGCCAAATCATTGGCGATGTTTGCAGGAGAAATCCCTCCTCCCAATATTCCCTCGAAAGCCAATAAGGTACAAAAAGACATGCTGATCAAAGCTTAAAAAGAAGCCAATGACACCATTCAGCGCATAGCAGAGGTAGCACAGAATCCCAATCAATTACCCACACCAATATCGCCACGTTCAAAAACTACCTTTTCACGCATGAAAACTGAACTAAATTTAAAAAATTACATTGGAGCCCTTATATATATTGGTTTCTTAGTACCACACTGATTTTTGGAAATATAGCTCCACTTCCGCTGACGCCCTGACGCCCCTGCTCTCCGCCACTAGCCTGTGCCATGCTTTAGGATGAAGACATTATCAAGGATGAGCCCACTGACCCCCCTTCTATTCCACCATGATGTGATAAGCAGTTCCCGCTATCCCACCTGGTTGGTTGAGTTCACGTTATGTGTTTGTGTTATTTCTCATTTTGGTGCGGTTAGTTCATTTTAATTTGGTGAGGATTTAATTTTAGGCTTTAAGTTTTGGTAATTTCTGTCTCCTGGTTGGCTTACCTCAGTTAAATAAACAATAACTGGAATTTATACAGGGGAGGAGGGCTACTTAAATACAATCTACCTATGGATTCACCAGGTAAGTGTTATACAGCTCTACTTTTTTGGAGTCAGGAGCTGATGAAGGGTTATGGCTAAAAAATCTGCTAAGCCAATTTACCTGACTTTGGTGAACTTATAAGAGAATATAAATTAGGCAAGAGTCTCATGCCAACTAGTTTTTAATGGGTTCAGGACATGAGAAGTTCAATAGTACAGAAAATCCCGATGGTCAGTAAGAACATGAAATAGCTAGGAAAATTAAAAAGATGATGGAGCCGATAGTCATTGCCTCCACTACAGCCAATAGTTCTTTGTCATAAACAGCGCAATTCAACTCAGATAAGGACAAGTTATGTGAAAAATATTCTACAGTATGCCAACTACATCCTTGCCAATCTGTAACAGAGCCGCAGCAATAAGAAAGCTGGAGGCATCTATAGCCACTATAAACTCCATTTTGTGATCCATGTGGTGAAGAAATGATGTGGATAGAAAAGTTCACTTCACGGCTGGGAAGGCTTCCACTAGTGTAGAGAACCAAAGAGATTTATCTCTCTGGATTTATACAAGTGTGCCGCTAACTCTAAAATTTGGAGTGAATGTTATAAGTAAGGAAAAAGTACCCAAAAAACTCCTTAAATATTTAGCTGAGGTGGGTATAGGAAAATCTCAGAATATCTTCATCTTGTCAGGAGTAATCATATTTCCTTTATCAAAAAGGCTTTGCCCAAAAAAGGGACTTTGGACTTTAAAAATTCACACTTCCTTATTTTCCAGCGTCAGGTTCGCCGCCCTCAAACAATCAACCACTTAACACAGATGGATTACATGGAATGCTTGACTGGGTGTGAAAAACAGGAAAGCCTTCAGCCGTCTCTTTTTTGGATGTGCTATGAAAAAAACCATTCAAGTAAATCAATTTGGAGAATAATTCAACTTTCTTTACATAGTGAGAAATTCGTGCCTCCACCAGGATTAGATACAGATCTTTATGGTAACATTATTCAGTATAACATAATCTATCCAAGGCCTTCAAGAACCATCTGTTTAACTAACAAAGAGCAGTGGTGATCATCCTGGAGAAGTACAATGAATGATGACTTCCTTTGCAAGTTGCTCTGTAACCCAAACATTCAATACTGCTTTCTTCTGTAAATCAAAGAGTAAATTGAAGAAAAGGTATTAATCAGGTCAACAGTGAGTTTAAAACCACAATTAGAATCAAATGATCAGGTAATGCATTAGCTGAAGCCGCATTAAATGAAGACTCCAAATACTCCAAACAGGGGGTAGGGGTTCTTTGGGAGTGGGCTTCAACAGAGTGCAATACTAAGCTTATGGACATTTGGCCATTGCAGCAAGTCACTCAGAGTGCTTCTATTCATAATGGGAATCATTAAACCATAATTACTCCCTAGGTTAAAGATAGGGTATTGGCCTTCAAATTGTTTGGTTATCAGATTTTTGACACCAACTAACTACCATGGAATTTGGGTACAGTAGGGACTAACTGCCAAAAAACAGGGTAGCCAAGTGGAACATATCAACTTGATAATCAACCGCACCTGAACCTTAAAAGAGGGAATACCATGGAAGGCCCCTGCTCTAACCATACCACCAGGTAGGTAGCGTAACCCAAGGTAGTCAGTTAGGTCTAAATCAATAAAATTTTCTGTGGCCTCAGTATCTGATAAGTTTTTTGTCTTAAACTTCCATGAGGGAAAGAAAAAAAGAAGAGAGCAGAAAATAACTACAAGTTTTTTATATAACAGATTGAGCTGACTGTTTATTAGCAAGTTCTTTATTTGGGATAATAATGACACCAGAATAGGGTTTTCCATCAAAAAATGGTGATGTGTACTTTGCTACTATTACCGCTGAGGATACATAACCCACAGTACCTTTTTCAGCAGCATAATGACTGGAATATTATAAACTCAACTATTACTCAACCTCCTGAGGTTAAAGAATTATGGCGGGGTAAGATGAAATTCTCAGGGGTGATGTGATCAATGGGAATTGTTTTGATGGTTTACTAGCAAGAGTTAAAATGCTTGTTTATATTTAATAAGTTATCATTAAAAGGGCATTTTCAGGCTGCACAGGCATAAAACCCGATTTGTCAGCTGATTTTAAATCACTATCCATTACTAGGATGGCTAAACCACCCTCTAATAGGATTTATGGTAATCTGTAAATTGGAGGTCCATAATGGGAATTTTAAATAATAAATTTTTACTAAAAATTGGTTATTAACCCTTTCCGACCTCAAATGGTCCCAAAAGCTAAGGCGTATCACTAGAAGATGACGCTATTTTTTTGAAAATTAGGACTTCCAAGGGCGGTATTTATAGTTGCGGTCATAGGTAAACAAGCCTATCAAAACTTCTTAAACACTTAATAAATAAAGATGATTTGAACCATTGAAAAAATTCAAATTGCACCAAACTCACAAACCAAACTTTGAGAAACTACTTAGATCCCAAAAGAGAATGAGTGTTTCCCAGGGCGTTATTTATAGCGGTTGCCACAGGTAGCTTTCTTTGAAAGATGTTTGAACTTTTGATAAATAATGCAGGTTTAAAACCCTGCAGACCCTCCTGTGCACTCAAAAAATAAGGAATGGAAGCAAATGAATCCTCCATTTGCAAAGGGAAAATAAAGTGCTTAAGTGCAGTATTTAAATGGTTCCCTGCTAGTCAAACATCTGTGGATATATATATGAACCTCCCTTTGGTTGGGGTGAAAAAATCCCAAAGAAGGGAACCAATCATAGGATCAGATAAGACATATGGAGCCTACCATACCTGATTGTCAACGCACTGACTCAACACGCTTTTTTTTGAAAATGACGTTCTGAGGATGTCAAGAAAAAATAGGGCCTGGACCCAGCCAGCAGATTTATACAAATAAACACCTAAAAGCATCCAAACCGGCTGGGTGCATATAACCAATGGCATATTTGGAAGAAGGGTACACAGTTTTTCTCACTTCAAAAAATAGTTCAAATCTTCTATCGCCAAGTCAAAGGAACTGAAGAAAACTGAACAACCCCCCAATGTCCCCAAGAGACCAATCAAGGGCAAGTTTTATATAGCATGACAGAAACTAAAAAAAAGTCAAAGCCTAGGTAGCAGGACCTCAAATGGTCCAAAAATACCAATTACTTACATGAAGGGCAGGAGCTATCATGAAGGCAGGAAAATTAGAACACTTTGCTGAGTCATTACCAAATCAAATAATAATGCCATAATGAGAAGAATAGTGACAACGGCAACTAGCCACGCACTAGATCACCACATTTTAGAGTTTTTACACATAAAGGTTCCCACAATCAGAAAAAAGTGATTTGTTGTCTACTATGAGGAGAGTGTCTCTAATTCTTTATGAGTAGGCTATTGATATAAATATATTAAAACCACCTAGTATGTTGTCAACACCTTCATAATATACAAATAACCCCCATGAAACCTCTATAAAAAGGTAGCCTATGAGGGAAGGAAATGATAACACGAAACAAGTAAAATATATAAATGCAGCCTTTATTTAAAAAGGAAGAGATGACCAACAGAGAGATTAATCAGGAGAAATGACTTTTAAGATAATTAAAATATGGTCTTAATTAAATTGTTAGATCTTGGAACTAATTAAATTCTAAAAAGATACTACCACTGCTGGTAGTTTTATAAACCAAGTATGTGCATAAATGATCTTTAATAACAGCTAAAAATTACCGGTTTTGATAGAATAAATTTGTAAATGAGATTCCATCTGCATTCTGAAATTAACCATAATGAACTATCATCATCAAACTAAAAGGGGAATCTTCACCCCCATAAATGTAACATCTTAGACACATCACTCAATTCTTAAGTATTAATTTGTGCCTGCTTGGCCTTAACCCAGCGTTTGTCCACAGTGTATTAATTTTAATGAGGGCAGCCAACCTGACTCCTCTTGCCTGGATCATCTCTTACTTATTATTGAGATCCACTTCCACAATTATGTCATATAACTATGACACTGTTTCTCGCCTGACCCTGACATCCATAGTGACAACAGGGCCTAAGAGTGGAGAAACATGGGACTCATGGAATATGTTATGTTTTCCAGTAGTAAAGGAGCTTGATCCTGAAGGTGCCGTTTCACAAGTCCTTCAGCATAGTTGTACAGGGTGAGAATCTATACACTAACTTTCTGGAAGAAATTTTCATGTTCAAGTGATGGGTACCAACATGATAAGAGAGCCTTCCTTGAATTCATGGGCCAGGTGGCGCTTGAGATCTGAATAAATCTTTTACTCTTAGCTGCTATTCTAAGGATCTCGTACAAGAATTTGAGTTTCACATAAGTGGGAAAGCATTCCTCTTCTGCCAGGACTCTTTAAGTGGTCGGGTGCCAAGATGAAAATGGGTTGTATCTTAAATTGGCTTCAAAGGTGGAAATCTAAATGAAGCATGCGGGTCATTGTTATACGCAAACTGCACTAGAGGAGATCTGATGCCCATGTGTCATGACAGGATGAAGCATAAAAATAGAGATATTGCTCGAGGGTTTGGTTCACCCTCTTGATTTGACCCTCCAATTGGATGTTATAAGCGGTTGACCATCATTGTTTGATCTAAAGATGATCAAAAAAGGGCACTTCAGAGTCTAACAAGTTAGATTGGGGTCCATTGTTGCTTACTATCTCCTTGTGGAGACTAAAACTAGAGAATAAATGTTATGAACAGGACAGCGTTGTCCTCAGAAGTGACAGTTGTGTTGCAAGGTATATAAAATAAATTTGGAATTGATTGATGACCATCATGAATTTATTATATTCTTTGAGAGAGGGAGCTCCACAATAAAATTAACAGAAACTAAGGTTCAAGGCCCATCAGCTTGTTGCAACTTAAAGTAGGAGGCCATTCTTCCCAGTTCACCTGATTTGGATCAAGCACACAATACAATAGGAGTTCTCCGAGGGAATCCCTTAGAAAATCCTGGACATTTTTAAATTCTCTTGACCAATTCCTCAACCTTATTCTAACCAGGGGGCCATTGTTAAGGGATCATGGTGCTATTGAATTTCACGGTTATGAAGGGTGTTTGGAACCGCACTCAATACCAGAAGAAGATTACCTTATCTTCAAGCGCAAAGTGAGCGCGTTTCTGGGACTTGTCTCCAGGTCATCATATATCTTAATTCCCTCTGGGGAGTGTAGTTGTGCAGCAAGGACTTGGTCAAGGAGGGAGAGTCTGAGGACATTCTGGAAAAGGAAACTGAGAGAGGAGCCAGTGTCCAATTTTTTAATGATGATACAACAGTTTTGAGCTTGGAGGGTCGTCTATGCAAGGATTCAAGAAAGTTTTTTAAACTCAGCATGTCAGGTAGGACGTTCAAGGACCCTTTGATAAAGCTTATATTTATAATGAAAGTTACATATCTCATTATAAATGCGGGTTAGAGGTGAGCAAGGTTCTTGAGGCTTTTATTATAACAGAGAATGATGGTCAGTATGCAATATATAATATTATGCTGTGCCTCATGGAAGAGAAATTGCCATTAAGCCACTCCTAGAACACGACATACAATTTTATGTCATAGATCGTCCAGGCTTTCTTGGAGAATGAGAACTCACTGGAATATTAGGAAGCTGGAAGCTCAAACCATTATAGTCTTGGTAAAGCACTGATTCACCGCAACTAAGTATATACCTCAAGCCACAATGAAGAGTCTTTATACTTCTACAAGCCTGATAACTAAAGTTAAAATATAGCTTTTAAATTGACGCAAACGCCTTTTAGCATTTTTTTGTCCAATTAAAGGAGAAATACTTGCCACTCAGTGGATGGAGTGGTGCCTCCAATTAAAAAACATAAGAGAACCTCTTGAGTAAGATCATGTCCCAATAGAGGATCCTAAGTTGTTTCTGATTAATTGGAATATGCCACGGCTGGGTAGCATCCAGCTTACAGGAAATAACTACATATCTTTATACAAACTATATCCCCCAATAAGGTAACCTCCTTATGGATTAATTAGCACTTGGAGGAATCAATGAGGAGCCTGTCCCTGCAGAGAAAAGCTACTAACGCTTCCAGATATTTGCATGTGCTTATGGGTAGGCGAATGGATCAATATGTTAATATAGTCGATGGCTCAGGAGAACCGTAGTTTACCTAGTAAAACTGTCAATGAGACGCTGGAAGATCGTGGGTGCATTCTTAAACCCAAAGAGAATAACCTTGAACTGTAAAAGTCCTTGCTTAGGGAAGATGATATGAGCCTCTCTTGCTCTTCCACAATCCTAACTTTGCTGAAACATTTGACCAGGTCAAGCTTTGAGAACATTTGTGACTTTCCAGTTGCCTGAACAATAGAATGTTTCAAGGGCTTGGGATAGGGTCTGTGACTTTTATGTTGTTCAGGTACTCATAGTCCACGCAGGGGCTCATGGTACCATCTTCTTTTTATGCAGAAACGACAATAGGTGGAAGCAGGAAAGGATATATTGACAATTTATCCCATCACTAACATATATCTAGCCATGTCCCTAGGAGCTTTTCCTATCCTTGTTGTAGATTTATAAGGGAGATTGATTTTGATTAGCTCCACTATCAGCGGAAAAGTCAGATCATGTTATAAGTGATGTGGAAGTCTAGTAGCCAGGTTAATGTCAAAAACACTCATGAATGGAGATAGGAAAGGAGTAAATTTTGATGGTAGGTCCATAGGGGGAAGTGCTAAAGGCGAGATTGAGCTTAGAGACCTCAGAATAAGGGTCTCAATAAGGTAAAAATTGCCAACTGAGCCCGCCATTTATGAAGGAGAGGGAGTTGAGGTCCAACTAATATTAACATGATGGAGATGCCACCATCCCACAATTATATCACCTGGTATAAATGGATCTTGCACTTCAGAGAAGAATGTAGGAGAATCAAAAATCTTGGTAAAGATTCAGACAGGACGCCGTACTGTGTAACATTTAAAGGAAGTGGATGATGTGCCCAGCTTTGGAGAGGTTTCGGCAGTGCTCAGTATTAGTAAATGTAACTTTGAGGTCTTTGAAGTTGGTGGTTGCCCTGTTTGCAGAAGTGCATCCACATTGATCCCTTGTGCCCCAATGCAGAGGGTAGATTAGAACAAAAAGTTTCCTGATTAGTGTGAGCTGAGAGAGAGCCGTGGGAAGTGAGATTAGGGGACAGAAGAATATGTGAGTTTCTAGTAGCCAGTAGCTTATGCAGCTTGTCCTCCCATTAAACTGCTAAAAAATGGCTTGTAACCCTTAGAGTTTTTTCTGGACTAAGATATTCTCCTTATCGTCAGAGAAGAAAATTTAAAAAAATATAAAAATGAGTGAGGGTTCTTAGTATAAAGGAAGTGATTGCCTAGATTATCTAAGAGAGGAGAGTGGAGAGCGGCAAAGATTGTGGAAAATCTATTATGTCATTGTCACGCCAGATTGCAAAAGACTGGGCTTCCAACATGGTTTAGAAAAATCATTGAAGAGCCATATTACTAGGGACAAAGTTGTCCTAGTGACTTTAAATTGGGAAGTTATAGTTGTTATGTGATGGATAAATCTGCTCATATAATTACCAAACACCCATAGCAAGCCAGAAGGCTGCAATGGGGCAACCGCGGGTCTTACTAGACAACTCCATATTCAGGAGAGGCAGGGAGTATAGCGACTTCTCTAAGTTCCGCAGCTGTTGTTATGGTATGAGAACGGATCAAAATGGTATGGGAACATGCATTGGATGAATTGCGCCAAATTGGTGGTGGATCAGCAAAGTAAACTTAAGTTTCAGGGGTGTGCAACATGTGTGGCAGTTTAGCATTAGTGGTTGGGGAATCTTGCTTTTACAAGTACAAGCTGCATATGGTAAATCACTGGATTGATAGATCAAAAAAATCGCTCTATGATTATTGAATCATCTTTTAGATGATGGCGAGAAATGGCTATTGACTTCTGAGCCGATAATATGTTGTGGAAGGCGTATTACACAGAATGTAAAATAAAGGAAATAATAGGTTTAAAAGGAATTCTATAAAGAAAGTATAGCTGTAACATACCCCATAAAGGGCTGTTGTCATTATAGTAGGGGAGGGAGAATTGGAGAGGAGCACAAAGCATTGTCCTGGGCCTGAGCCCCTGTTCATATCATAATAGGATGGGTCAGGAAGAAAATCATAAGTGGGTATAAGTTGAAAAAGCCTGAATATATTTATAAAAAATTAATAGCTTATTGGTGAATATTCAATTAGTGTTACCAATTTTGCTTAGACTCGATCAGATTGGTAAATTGGCAAGACCAGATTTTCTTAAACATTCCAATTCTTGATTGATTATAATGTCATAGGATGGTTTGATAAATTTGAAGAAAAAAACCACCATCCATTTTATTAAAAGTGACCTGATCCAAATTCCTTTGGCATTGATGGAGCTTTGGGGAAAATTAAGAATTTTTAATATTATAGAAATGCCTAGGCTAAGAGTGAACGAGCCCTAGGGTACTTTCAGAGGAACCTGGACTAAGCCACCTCCCTACAAACCTCTTCTATCATCTTTAGCAAGGGGAAAAAAGAGAGCAGAGAGGGAGGATCCTTTGGGGGAAAGGAAGAAACCCGTATATTATCTACAACATGAGCAAGGTCACTGAGATGCACTTTAGGTGCTAAAGAAAGCCCTGGGACCTTCTTATGCCTATAGATAAATTGCTTATTGTCCAAGCAGAGGGGCTAGGCATCATGACGTCCAAGGTGATCTTTGTCCAGAGCAGACCTGAGGGCTCTCTCAGAGTAGAGAAAACGGGAGAGGAATCAGCAGATTGTAGCAGTAGTTAGAAGAACGTCAAGTTAACCTTGTTGATGAGGCCCACGGTTTACAAATTCTTAACATACTGAGAAAACTGAGATTCTAAATATATGAGGAGTCACAGAACATAAGTAAAACTTTTAAGTTTTAACCATGTCTGGGGGTAGTTGGTGTCAAACAGCAATAATTTTCAGCGTAAGCACATGAACAGCTTGAGGTGAATGAAAGCTCTTTAATATCATCTTTTACTTCTTCAGGGAAGTCAGACAAAAGTTTGGGATAAGGATTTATTTTTGACTAGTGGATCTAAGGCAATGTGGAGGGCTTAGAAAAGGAGGGTGTTGGTGGGAGCAGAAGCTACATCAGCAGTCAGCTTAAGGTGGGTCTTGTAAAAAACAATTCTTTATGAGAGTGGAAGCAGCACTGAGGAGCTGGCATAAGAGGCTGAAAAAAATCTGTTACAATAAAAATTGTGGTTAAATGGTAAAGGTTGTTCATCATTGATAACCCACTTGAAAGTTCAGATGGTTGGCGATGGGTAAACACAAATCAATATGGGATCTGATTGGTTAATAACAAGATTGGATGGCCCTCAAACCACTGACTAATATATTTGACTGTGCCTGATAAATATTCTGCTTCTTCACATCAAGAGAAGATTTTCCTTGTTTTATAGCTGCAAGAGGTCTGTAGCTGCAGCGGTTGAGAAAATAGGAGAGAGTGATGAAATTCACTCTGGAACTTACTGGATTGATGGTGGGGCCAATGCTGGATGGAGGAGGAGCTGAGGCTTCTGCAGCTGAGAGGAAGGACACCTGCACTTTTAGTGGTCTAACCTAAAGCAAGAGGGGCAGAGGGCGCAGCCATTTTCCATGCAGGCCCAGAATTGGTTAAGTGGCAGAGTGGATCATGTCGCAAGGTAAAAGAAAGTTGGGTATCCTTGTGGAAGATGTAGATTTTTGAAAAGGCACAAGGCCTACGAGATGGCTGGCCCCATTGGGAATCACATCATGAAGGATGGGATTAGTACCATAAGTTGTTAAGCCTTCCAGGGGTTCATGGTAGAATTTATCGTTGGAGAGATGGTTATTTGACCCAGCAAACTGAACCAGCAGAGTGGTGTCCACTGGCAACTGAGTGCGATTGGTGGGTATAGATTTGTTTCTAAATTGTTTGGCATCATCGTCACAATCATGGACAGGCATACTATAGAAACTAAGATTGAAATACCCTTGATAGGTGGAAATCTATGGGATGGTGGCTTGAACACCACCTGATATATTTTGATGATGGATGCACCCTCATAGGGGTTGAGATTTTATAATTGACTTATAGCTGAAACGCAGGTGCTATAATGGAGTAATAGGGGCTTTTAGCATCTTCTGGGTGCGCGCAAGGTGGTTGGCTAGGTCCGATTGGTATTAAAGTGACTGGAGGGAATAAGGGGATAGCGGAGCTATCCTGATCATAATTTTCCAGTTGTCAAAAGAAGTCAGGCCTCAGTGCACCACCACTCATGTGGGGGCAACGGACGTCAAACTCATCAACATTTTAAGATCAAGATTGTAGAGCAGAAACAGCTGTTTTCAAAAATGTTTACAATCTATCTTTCAGAAAGTTAAGTGTAGAATGATTGTGAGATAAGGCATAACTGCATTGATAAAAGCACCTAGAAGAAACCATACTCATTCCACTCAAATTTAGGTCCAACACGGAATCCAATTCATTAGAAGAGAACCACCAATGTTTTTTCAGTTTTCTTCTACTATGACTATAAACCTTTGTGACCGGCCATCATATTCCATCATTATGTAATCATAGATACAGATAATCCTTAGTTTCTCATTCTGATAAAAGTAGTATATTAGTAGTTGAGGAGTAATTTTTAGCATCCTTGATACAAAGGATGCTTCTATAAAGTTCATTTATCATAGTCCAAATTTTAACTAAACAAGCTCTGACTCTTTCTGGACATCCCCATGCACATGCTCTTAAAAAGGAGGAGATAAAAGTATTTTTACTGCTACTATTGTCAAGGACGTTCATATATTTCATAGAAGTTAATAAAAAATGATGAGCTTTAAAAATTTAATTGACATTTTGAAGAGAGCTTTTATGTTGAGATCCAGCATTTCACTTAAGCTATTCCCAAATGGGCTTACTATCTGATGCCTATCATTGTGATAAGTATGATTTTATAAAACAGAAATAGAAGTAAGAAATTTTATACCTCTTGTTCTCATTGGATCCCTTAGGTATTAACATAATGTTTCCATGAAAATTTGAAATTATGGAACTAATGTATAAGTATGTGACTTCAAGATATAAAAGCACTCCATTATTGATAAGATCTTTATGAAATGAAATGAAATGTAAAGATAAGTGAGTCAGAAAAAGTCTTTAACATAATATTCATTATTTTACAGAGTTTGAGACTGCAGACCCTATTATGCCAAGTATAAATTGTCCATATTCATCTCTTACATTAAAGATAGAGAAGCTTATACTCATCATCTAGGCTGTAATATCTGATAACCAGAGCTATAATTGTTGTAATTGGTTTGACCTCCCATATGTGATATTGTTGTTTACTTGATATTATACTTTCACCCATTTTAGATGCATCTTTCAATTTCTTTTTATAATTT
>JAKSZP010000898.1:0-22629 GCA_022478985.1 Massospora cicadina | reverse complement strand
AAGGGTTATCCAGCCTATGAAAATAGCTGGGTAAAAGCCCGTGATTGTGTGAACTGCATGGAACTGGTCAAGGCTTTCCACGTGTCCCATCCCAATGCTCCCATCCCACCGCAAGGGTTGCAGCTTTGATAGCAATCAGGTTGTCCAAGGCTCACAAAAATATAGCCCTCACGCAGTTTCCCAGTGGTGGCGCCCCTCCTTTGGCAAATGAAAAAGGGTAATGTAAGTCCACGGGAACGTCCCCTCTGCATGGATTGGACGATTTTCCAATTAACTAGCAAAAAGTGTCCAAAGAGGTTAGCTGTACCCTCATCACACAGGGCGACCTCGCCCATGTGGTAGACAAGCATTGGGTAACAGCACTCCTTCTGAAGAATTCTCCCCAGTCCCCGCGCTTACCTCTGAAGAGTTAGTTCACCAAATAGAGGAAATATAACAGTTGTAAAATCCAAGTTTCTGACTGCCACATAATAAATATGATTCTTTGGCACACTGACAAGCAACTAAAGCAGTTTAACTGAGTAATCAGAGGTTTAGGGCACCGACAGCACCAAACATTGCCTACTACTAGTTTGTTATGCAAAGTCCTTGGGTTTGGTCTGACCCAACTGTGCAAAAGCTCATCAAAACTGGACACCTAAAAAATACCAACAGGCAAGCGAGGTATTCTAACCCTGATTTAACCTTTATCTTTATTCAGGATATAAAAAAGGCCCACTGACCAGAGCTTGTCTGGGGAGCAACTGACATTTTTCCCAGGAAGGGAAATCTAGGGGTAAAATTCTGAAGTGAGCTTTGTGTTTGGTGGGTGCGCTTATAAAGGCTTCCCTTCAGGGCCTCACCCAAATCATTGATTAGGCTAGTATGAGCCTAATCTACAATTTGGGCAAGGCACAACCCAGCGCCCAAACTTACTGAGCCAAAATTATTTTTAAAGCAATTTGACTCATATTTAAAAATCTGAATCTAAGTCAAAATGCAATGAACAAGATAAACTCAATCATTATAAGAAAATCAGTGCCAAAATCATTGGAAACTGACATCCCCACGATATGGATGGATTTTATAAAGCTAATGCCACAAATCCTCAAAATTGGAGTCAAAATGCGCAATTACATATGGATTAAAGCCTGATGGATGCACAACTTATAGCTGGAAGGGGACAATAATGAATTTACAGTTGAAATTGCTGATGACATCAAGCCACTGAGAAGTATGATTGCCAATCCTAAATTCCTCTCAAAATCGTTGGGCCTTGTCCCTGATGGGAAAGTATCAGCATTGGGGATTGTTGCCAGTTATTTGGAGCCATCATTACAAAAATTGGGATCATCACTCAAGGAATTCCGCTTGGCTGAACAAACGCCCCAGCGACTGGTCATGGGTGGGTTGGTCATCCTGAACCCGTTTCTAACCCATTAGGACCACTCTATGTGGGGTGGCCCTGGGGGATCCTTGTTGCCCATCAGGCCAAACACCGTTGTTCTAACTGCCATAAATGCATTAAAGCCTTGGGTCAGGCGTTTGCGTGCAAACCAATAGTGTCACAGCCTGCCACCAATTCTTTTGATGTCAGTTCAGATTGAAGTCAATAGTCCCCCCCCCTAAAATTTGCCAGGTTAGGTCAAAATTTTAGGGGCCCAATCCCTTCTTTGACAAACTACCAAATTGAACACTATTTAATAAGTTTGATTGCACTGAGGAATTTTTGGTCAATTTTCTTTATTTTACTTTCCAATAAAAATCCCACTACCCAATTCCGGTTTATTTATGTTCAAATATAAACCACCCCTCCCAAATATATTTCCACAACCTGCTGGACCCATGGCCATGTTCACCTGGTTCATTACTAGGTTCTTATACATGGTTATGTTTCATGGGCACTTAGTGGCGAAATCCCTTCCTGATTTCATAACTGTCATATCAGCAGCAGTGCCACTGGCTTTTGGGCTTATTGTTTGGGTGTTTCCGCACTTAAACTGGCAGGCTGGTCTAAAAATAACTTGCTGTCTTCATGGCAATTCCTGGTGGAACCCCACAAATTGGGGTAACACTTCTAATAAGGATTGGGAAAACAAATTGAGTTTAGGTGGTCAGATTACACCAAACTGTCAGCCAAATTTGAGGAGTTCATTGAAGGCTCCTCCCCCAGCCTTTTCTAATTTTAATACAGGTTACACTGCGGGAACTGGCCCTTTTTATAGAGTTGAAAGGGGTCCAACCAAGTGCAAAAATTTTCCTGACCAATAATTGGGTCAAATTCATAAAAGCATTACTTCATGGACTAGTCCTTCCTGCTCCCAAAACTCAATTGGCCATTCCACCCAAATGAGGCGAGTTCAAGAAATTTGATAAGTTGATGGCTCATATTACCTAATTTGGACTCTACTAAGATATCCAAACTTTGAGCCTCAATGTTTTAAATATTACTATCAACTTTATTAAGTGTTTTCTCTTTTTTACCCCTGTGCGGCGTTTAATTAAAATTTATAAAAATATTAGGATTTATTTGTTTCTGTTATTTTCATATATAAGTTGTGAGAAAAGCCTTTTATTTATATTGTTGTATTTGAGGTAAAAAAGTACCAGTGAGCCTTTTCCCAACCAAAAACTCAACAGTCATTTCCATTTTCTTCATAATTTGGGCGGATTTAGTTGAACGTTTGGTCGTTCCATTCACTTTTAGATTCTTGATAGTCATTTTACTGAATTGGGGATCTTTCAAAACTTGTAGAGTACAACTCCCAAGGGTTTCCACACTGAGAGAGGCAATAGCTGAGATAATCAATGTGACAGCCATCATCATTGCTGATACAAATGAGTGTGGACCCTCTCTCAGTTTGGGTGGTTCCTTGAGGATCTCCATACTAGTTCAATCTTATAAAACATTCAAAGAATTATTAAAAAAATTAAAGGTTTATTAAGGACAGTACAAAAGAACCCAGCACTCTAAGTCAGCAGAGCACTTTGTTTTTAATTGAAAGGAATTGAGGGGTGGGGACTTAAAAACATTTCTTACAACTGGGCGCATGAATCTTCCTAAAACGTCAGGACTTTTTGCATCATGACTCTTCTTTCACATTGTGTGTGCCTTGATTTGCAGTTCATGTTGCCAAATTTTTCGCTTCCATTGGGGTTCCAGCATGCCAGAATATCTTGTAATTTTCCCAAAAAAAATTTCTTTCAATTTTTTGAGATCATTGCCTGATCAATTTTAAAGCTGACAATCCTGTCAGTACTGCAGTCTTTTTTTAGCACTAGGTGGTCCCAACCTAAAGGGGATACACCAATCTTTAATTAATCACGCCTGAGCTCCTAAGAGCTTGAGGCAAAGGCAGGGGTAAGCGGAGGTGTCAAGAAAGTGTGGGGGAAAGCTTTTCCAGAGCCAGGTGTCCACTTGAACTGACCTATTGGCCCATGGCGACATGGTAAATACTCTCAGAGACATTTCAAAATGAACCTGAAAGTGAGTGATCATATGGGGCAGCGTCCACAGAGTGGAGTCAAAAGTGGCGCAAAGATATGAATTATGAATAGTCCATATTACCGCACCGAATGCCAGGACCCTTAATGATTGGGAGCAATTGGGGAGTGAGAGTTTGAACATGAAGTCCTGAACTGGGTGCGCTACCCAGGGTTCTGCTCGCAGGTGTTTGCGGACCTTGCTCCAGAAAGGGGCTATGAGGGGGCAAGTAAAGAAGCGGTGGAGGTGGGTGTCTGTCAGCTCTGTACATCGTGGGCAACCCTTGTGCTGGAAGGTGGGACCAGTTCGATCCCCTATCCTGTATGAGCAGTGTAGATCACGCCACAGTGTATTTGACACTTTTGCTGAGAGAACAGGATGGGTAACTTCCTTCCAGAGCTCCGTGAGATCACATTCCACAGCGGGGGGTAAAAGTTCCAGTAGATGAGGCCGCATAGGGGGTCTGTCCAAAGGGTGGAGATGGGAGATAACAATCATCCCATTGTAGACCATGGCGTGATGCTGGTGCTGATCCCAGGGCCACTCCTTTTATAAAGGAAGGCGTGGTACACCCGTACTCCTGCCCTCTTAAGTGCAAGGAGATCCTGATTTTAGTAAAAACTTGATGAAGGTTTGAGGCGGTGGCTTGGATGGTTTGTTAGCCACTCTCCCACAGCTGTAGGTGAGGTTTGTGGAAGCCCTAGAGAGGCTGCTAAACCCTGGCGTAAGGCTGGAGGCCATTGCGGCATTGGAGCCATATTCCAGCAAATGATGGTTTAAGGAACCCCGTCAGGATTGAAGTGGCATGAGACCTAGTGTTAAAAAGACCTAGGCCCCCCTCACTGCGGGGTCAGGATATTGTGGTCAGAGCTGTGGGTGGGTGGTTGGATCCCCAAATCCAACAGTGAAGTATCACATTCAACCTCATGTAGAAACTGTCCGTAAATGGGCAGACATGAGCGAGAAACCATAGCTTTGATAGAAGAAAAACATTCACCATCAGGGCGCGTCCCTGGGGGTGATACGCTGGCAGCTCCAGCTAGCTACACGAGAGTTATTACATTAAGCAAGCGGTCCTCATTATCCTTGATTGCAACCCCTTGTGGTGTGGTGAGGACACCTAGATGCCAAAAGGTGTCCCAGGTAGGTTCCAAACCAAAAGGCGGAGGAAAAGATGGGGTACCAACTTGCACTATAACGGTTTTAGAAGTATTAACTTTTGCATTGGACGCCTTGGAGTAGCAATCCAGGTCCTCCATGGCTAAGTCTAGGTCCTTCTTACATCCAACTGCCACTGCTATGTCATCAGCAAAGGCTATGGCGCGGGTGGGGGTTTCCCAGGAACCTGAATACCCACCAGTCGTTCCTGGAGTAGGGCCAGAAGAGGATCTAAAGCTATGTTGAACAAGATTGGGCTCAGTGGATCCCCTTGCTGGAGACCCTGTTCAACCATAACCGCTTCTGTAAAGCCTGTTGAGGAAAGTACTTTAGTGTGAATCTGGGCGTAAAGAGCTGATAGCCATGTCCTAGCTTGAGGTGGGATGTGAAGGTGGATTAGGGAGGCGTCCAGATACTTCCAATTTACTCGATCATATGCTTTTTCAATATCCAGAAGCGCCACAAAACCATGTGTTTGAGATGAGTTAGCTGACAAGGTTACCAAAAGCTCATCGTAAATGTTTCAAAGTAACCTCCCTGGAATAAAGCCATGTTGAGCTGGGTTGAGGCGTGGTGCTGCCCACTTAGTCATGCGGTTTGCTAGAAACTTAGTAAATAATTTGTGGTCCGTGTTCAATAGTGATTTTGGTCGCCAGTTTGCAAGGTCCTCTCGGCTTACTTTCTTATGGATAAGGGTCATAATTGATCCTCTCAAGTCAGGAAGTACTCCCCCTTCTGCCAAGAGGGTCAAGAAGAGGGGCTGGAGGGCCTTTGTAACTGTGACGGGATCCATTAGATACACCTCAAATGGGATACCATCTGGGCCTGGGGCCTTCAGACGTGGGCTGTTGAGTAGTATGTCCATTACTTCTTGCTGTGTAATTGGCGCAAGAAGTTTTTCATCCGCCAAGAAATTAACCATTGGTTCCGGAGCCCCTTCAATGAATTCATGAACATCTGCTGGGTTTACCCAGGAAGCCTTGAAGAGGGCTGAATAGTAACAGTGGATCTCGTTGGTAATCTCCTCATTATTTGTGGTGACAGTGGTCCCCACCCTCAGGGTTGCAATCTCCTGATCATTTGAGCGGGCTTTCTGCTTCTGGTAAAAGAAACAGATAGGCTGTTCCCACTGGGTTTAGTAACGTGACGAGGTGAAGTTTGCTGCACGTTCTTCTTGCTCAGTAAGTTCCTGCTGGTATGTCTCGTGGGCCAATTCCCAAGCCTCCAACCATTGAGAGGAAGGCACTGGGCGGCAATTCCTTTCAAGGTGTCTTATTTAGCTTCAGAACATCTGACTTTAGCCTGGGCCACTATCATTCGAGCCTTAGCACAATTGTAGGCTACCTTTAGGACCCTTGCTGTTGTATCAGCCATTTTTCTTGTAAAGTTCACAAATGAGGTGAGGCCAGGTGCTCTGGCTCACAAATGGCTGCCTTTATCTTCTCTCTTGCAAACTTGTTGTTCAAGAGCCCTGTAGCAATCCTTGGCCAAAATCTTCTTGATGGTCTGAGGATTGTGGTCAGGATCACCTTGAGGGATCTGTGATCACTTATAGTGTTATCTCAGTTATGGGAGAGGACACTCAACCAACCAGCAATGGGCCCCCTAGGGCCATATCAATCCGTGAAGCTGATGTGAATCTCCAACCTAGACCTTGGATCTGAGACATACAGCCAATTCCAGATGCCGAGGGGGAGGGCATCTATGAAACCACTTGACCTGAGGAAATTTTGAAGCTGAGCTGTACCTCATCTGTCTTGTGTGACAGGAGGAAAGGTGTCACGCACCTGACTTAATATTGTGTTTAAATCCCCCATCAGCACTGTATTGCCTGGGAGTTGTAGTAGAGCAAGTTCTTCCAAAAGACGGTCCTGCTCTTGACCTGCATTTGGTAGGTATATGCTTGCAACAAAGAAGGAGAACTCAGGGGTTGATAATTTAGCCAATATAAGGCGATCATCAAGGTGTTTCGAAATTGGTGGGTTTTCACCTGGGGGTTGAGGATAATAAGGGCCACATAGTATGTCCAACAGTAGTTACCTCCAAATTGGTCATTCCATGCTACAAAATCAGAGGGGGGACATGGGGCTCCTGGATAGCTGCAATATCTATGCAAGTCGACCTGAAGTTGTGGAGGAGGCAGGCTCTTCACTTGTAATCCTGCAGCCCATTAGAGTTAGTGGACTGCAGGGTCAGGGTGCCCCTTTGGGGCCTCATAGCTGTCCCCCTCCATATTCTGGAGGGTTACCAGAGCTTCCGCCTGCATCCGTAAGGCTGCTCATTTTTAGTCCATGAGCTTGACTCTTTGCAGCAATCCATGCTGATTGACGAGGAGGAGGACTATCCTGAGTTGATGGGGCTGAGGAGCCTGTAAGCCAGCCCAAGATAATTCCCCTGCTGCTTTGCAGAGGAGTATCTTGAGGGTGCTCCATAGACTCCTCCATTTTTGCATCATCTGATGTATCAAAGTCCAGAGTCACCTCCTTAGGTACTGAGAATGGCTTCTGAGTTGCAATACCCGTAGATGGTGGGGGTGGCAATGCCTTGGTGCCTCCAACCTGACTTGGGGTACTCCATGCCTGTTCCACCCTTGGGGTATTCTGTATTACTAAATTCGTTTTAGATGCCACCCCTGGGCTGGCTTCCTCTGTGTTAGCTTGATGAGAAGCAGATTTGCGCTTATTTTGGGCTGGTGAAGAGTCTGGCAATTTAGAAGGGGTTCCCATAGGGAGAGGGTTTTCCTCACTAAGGGAATAAAGTTGTACTACTGGATGTGCCTTCTCAACTGCTACACAAAGAGCAGAGGGGGTGAGATTCTTACGGGCACCCAGTGGGTTGGTTGTGGGATTGCCGCTGCTGCTGTATGGGAGCTTTTCTTACCTGTCGCAGGGACTTGGCTACTAGATTAGAGAGCTTGTTTACGAGCAGTACAACTATTATATAGGTGACCCAGAGCATTACATCATGAGCAACGTGGTTGTGCCTGGTCTGGATCAACAAAGAAGATTTCAGAACAGTATCCAATGACTGCAACACGTGGGATAACCTCCATGTTGCAGGCCACCATTGGGTTGGGGATAAATGATGCCCTAGCAATATGAGCCCTCCAGGTTGGGGCATAATAGGCTGGTGCGCACAGGTCTACTGATAAAACTGACCCAAATTCCATCAATCCTCGATGAAGCGCAAGCTTAAGGGATTTTGGGTCCACTGTAGTGGAAGATTTGAGGAAGTTACTCAGAAAATTTTCTCAAAGTTAGATCTAGATACTCAGCACACAAAGAGAGCCATGTGGGATCTCATTTGTAACTGAGGCTGCACGATCTGCATCTGCTGCAGTTGTAAACCCTACATCAATATAGTGGTTTTCCACCACTTCATGAATAGTGGTGTTAACTGAAAAGCTCTTGCTATGGCTTCAAAATAACTAAAATAATCCCGTGCATAAAACTCAACAGGATTATGCCCATAGTAGACTCTTACTTCATGAGCAAGAGTGGACCTAAGGAGTGCACGTTGTGAGCAAGTTTTTGCCTATCTTTTCCTCACTTCAGCCACAAAAGCAGCTTCACAAGGGTCAATGGTGGGTGGTGCAGGCACTAGTTTTATCTGCCATGCGCCTGAGGCATCCTTCACTCGCTTATATTTGTTTACATTTTAAATTTAAATTTAAATAATTTAGTGGATTCTTCTTGGGGGGAATACCAGACGGAGGCGCTGGCATTCCTCTGGATTTATGCGCTGGCCCTTGATGGGCCTTCCCAGTAGGTACCTGATTTTTTGCAGGTTGGGTAGGCTTACCTGGTTTGGGTTTATTCCCCGCCAATTGATTGGGTAATTCTGGCTCATCATCAAACCAATTTATTACTCCCGCCTTCATCTGACCATCAGCAGATACTGGTAGGGATTTTTCAGCTGGTTGATTGGCTATTTGGCCAGTCCTATTTGAATCTTGATGTTGATTTTGATTTTGATGAACATTATGGCTAACTGATTCACCACTCAATGTTGATTCAGTTGATGCGCGTTGGCTACCTTCTAAACCATTAAAATGATGAACAACTGATTTAACAAATACTGTATATTCAGTTTGGCCGCTTTGGGTAATGTTGGAAGTGAAAAAATGATGACCAACTGATTCAACACTTTCTGACGATTCAGTTTGGGCGCCCAGGCTGATTTCTGAAGTGGAGGCAGTTGGCAAAGCCATACAAACCCCATGTGAGGTATTGGGAGCTGCAATACTCCCTACTACCGTGGGTAAAACCTTAGATTTGCCTCCAGGGTGGGGCGCACTAATTGGGTAACTCTCAGTCAACACAGAGTTGACTGGGGTAGGCTGTACAGTGGTGGTATCATTTGTGATCCCACCATGGTTTAATAAAAGTTGGTCTGCTTCTGCTTTTGCAGCTGCAGTTTGGGAGCGGGTTGTATGAGTCAATGCGCAAGTTGGCAACTGAGGGTTCTGTGATTTGGGGTGAGTTTGAGTGAATTCTGAAGTATCAGAGATGCATTCAGTGGACTTTACCACCATTATTCGTTAGATTCGTTAAGATAAATTTCTGGGTGATTGTAATATTTGAATTTTGAAATTTAGCGGTGAAAGAAAGGTTAGAAAAGCCCCAGTTTCAACCGCCATTATTTAAAGTTTCTTTGGTGCACTGACAAGCAACCAAAGCGGCCTAACCAAGTAGGAAAGAGGTTTGGGGCACCAAAAGCACCAAACATTTCACCCACTATTGGTTATGCACATCCTCAAAGTTGGTCTGACCCAACCACATGAAAGCTTCTTTGAAATGCAACACCCATAAAAGACCACAGGTATGCAAGGTATGTAAACCCTGAAAGATCCTTTATTTTTTAGGAACATAAAAAACAAAGTTACCCACTGACCAGAGCTCATCTTGGGAGCAACCAACAATGCTCCCCAGGAAGGGAAATGCTAGGATCCTCATAGAATTCTGAAGTGAACTCCAGAAGGTGCTGGCACCTTATAAAGACAGCACTTCAGGGACCTCACCCAGGTTATTGATTAAGCTCACAAGCCTAATCTACAGCTCAGATGAGGCACAACCCAGCGCCTGAAACAACTGAACCAAAAAAATTTTAAAGCAATCTGACTCTGATTTGGAAAATCTGAATCTGAGTCATAATGTAATGAACAAGACAACTTGTCCATTACACTAAGAAATTAGAAGTAAAATTCAAATTAAGTCAGGTGAGCAAAGGCTTTTAACTATTGCATTTCCATAAAAAGAAATATGCCAATTACAATAAAAATACTTGTTAATGGCTGTATACTAATAGGTCTTTATTACCAATTATTTTATGTCAGCTTGGGCAAGGTATGATATTTGTAATGAAACAATATAAAGTGTGATAGAAACACTAAGGCCATGGGCTTTAGTGATTAGTAGATTAAGGAAATAAATGTTGTACGGCAGGTATTAGGGATTTTTCGCCCATTGTAAATACTAAAGAATGAAGAACTTAAGAAAATTCAACAATAGTACTTCAATACAACTTTGGCAACTACATATAAAGTTTGGCCCATGAGGTGAGATAAAATTATAACATTCAGTTGACTCCAGTATCTAACTTTTTTGTGAAACTATAAGAAAAATTAAATAATAAAGTTATCACATCTGGTTGGTCAAATAAGATACAACAAGCATATACATTATTTTATTAGATATGTGATTAGCACCCTAAATAGTTCTAAGAAAATAATTAAAAAATAATTTTTTATAATGTACAATCAGCGCAAGCCCTGTTAGAACTGGGAACAGATTAGGAAATCTATCCTAAGTCCTTTACAGTATAAAGTGAAGTAAGCAATAGATAAAGGTACTCATAAGATAGGCTAAAGTTAGAGATAAGGTGAGACAATGCTTAAATAGGGCTTTGTTCCTTACATTAAAAGATTAGTTGCGTTAGGGAGTATCATCCTTGAGTACAATTGGTGGATCATTTTGTTAGCAATTTATTCAAATTTATCTATTAAAGAAGTTACAATTATTAATTGAATTTGGGAAAGCTATATAGCTTAAAGTTAATAATGAATTTAGGCCTTAGGACTGACAAAGCATCAATCAGTAAAATAATAATAGTAAATGTAAGCCAAGATTATTCAGAGTAACAAATAAGTCAGAAGCCTCAAGTCAAGGCTTCATTTATACTATCAAAAAATCTGACAATATGATAGAAAGGATGGGTTGTTTTATCTAGTTATTAAGTTTTCTTCTCCTTAAATGCATATTTAAACAATTTATAAATTGTGAGACTTTGCCAAAGATCCCTAACATTATGTTTGAGCTTATGTCAAATATGGTATGACCATCAATGCCGATTTTATTTAATTTTATCAAATTTTTTAACACTGAAGAAAATTATTTGGGCGCCATTCCCAATAATTAACCTATAACTCAAGATTCTTGATTGAGTCACATTGCCAACGTCACTTTAGATACTATTCTTCACCAATCAACTTCCTTGTTGATCAACTTTTCTAATAAACTATTTTAAAAAGTGATTTATTAAAACTTTGATTACATGTCCTTTGGTTATTTCTTACTTCTAAATCCATTGATGATTTTACAGATAGTCTAGGTCATCTTGTTTTGCATTTATATCCTGGGAGCATACCCAGTATTAGTAATTCTAAGGTACTTTTGTAGCTCTTAAAGTAAAGGCTCTTCAGGTTACCAACTAATGGTAAACTGCCCCTTGGAACTGTTTTTACTAGTTGCCTTAACTTCCCATTTGGAAGTTATCTTATTTCTGGTAGTCACTTACTCTCATCACCATATTGGGAGCTCTTACTCAATAATCTCCCTCCCAGTCACTATCTCTTAATACCCTAATGATTTGGTTCACTATTCTCTATAGAATTCTCAGAAATTGGAGAGCTATATATTATCTCCTGACATTGGGGTTCTGAAGATGGATTATAAATAATTGTCATATTTCTAAATTATTACAAAAAAAAATTTTAGTATCACAGAAGATCTTCTTTTAGATCTACCCTGAGCTATTTCTGATCACCAATTGAAATTGTAAAGAAATATAACAGCAGATTATATATAGATACTATAGGTTGTGTTGTGTAATAAATGGGCCTCGCTATAACAGTAAAGGTCCAAATCATTATCTTTCTATTGGGTTTTATTTACTTTCATGTTTATTTTGGTTTTTTTTAGATTAAATTAATTTGATTGGGAGGTTTCTAGATGTGGATTGGGTTTAGTGATGAGCTTTTTCTCCTCAAGTGATTAATTGTGCTCAATTGAGCAAAAAAAAGTTACAGGAAGCTTTCCAAAATGTAACTTAATAAGGCTAGTTTTTGCCACCTTTAAATATTACATCTCATTTTTTTTGTTTCTGCATGTTTGGCAATTTTTTGATTTCTTGAATGTAGCAGATTAGTTTTAAGAATTTGCTTTTCCTACCTGCTGCCTTTTTCCATAAATTTTCCATTTATCCTGGCCCTCATTGTTACTACTTTTTCAAAGGTTTAATTTTTATTATACTATAAAACAGACAATATTTTAATGTCCAGCCAGCATGCTGTTGGGATTTTTGCCCATATTCCCAGCCTGCTAGATTACCTGGCATTGCTAGGGGAAAATTCCCTAAGGTGAAGTGAATCAGAAATCGATTAGCCTGAGTTTTGGAGGAACTACGTTCAGGGGATTTGGGATATTCACCTGGTCATATTCATCAGGGATCAATCTGGATGAATGCTTAAGATTTCATTGGGCGGAGTTGCCAACAAAATAGGGGCATATGATAGTGATTAACTATCAGGTGTACCAATTGGGATCAGTCAGGTTTCATCACCAACTGATTGGGAATGAATAGCAAGTTGTGAGATGAGTGATTCCACCTACAACTAGCAATTTAATCGGTTGGTAAGTGACCTGCCATAAAGGGTAATAAGCCCCATTACCTAAGCAGGTCGCTAGCCAAATATGGTTGGTTCACTTGGATTGAGAGGAAAACATTAGGGACACATTTTCTGACTCTTTCCATTTGATGTCTCAAGGATATCCAATGATGGAATCCTAGCCAGGATGAAGACCACTGCTACTGAGATGAGGATAGGTGATTCAATGGCAACGGCTGCTGTTTCATTGAAGAAGTGTCAACTGAGGGTTAGACAGCCAAATTCCCCACTATATTTATTCCCTAGAATTTACTATAATAAAAAAAGACCAGTGTTTACAGTACTAACATTAGTTACATTATCAATTTGGTGTATAGTTATACTATCAGCTTCTATTGTGTTGTTCTGTCTCAAGGATATTATTGAAGAGGGCAATAATTGAAAGACTCTCAGAGAGAAGAGTAAAGATCTGAGCGGGGATCTAGAGAAGAAGTAACCACAATCAGGGATAGCTGCTGACTGTGTGTTGGGCCAAAAGAGACTGTCACCAGGGTATCTCAGCAAAGATTGGGTGGACAAGAGCAAGGGAATGAATCCCTACAAGTACAACTTCAAGAGTATTTAATTGGGAATACTGGCCAATCGTTAGCCAAAATATAATTTATACTCAACTACAGATAATAGTATCCATACTATTATTGATTAATAATACATTCTACTACACAATGCAATGAAGTGCACGAGGAAAACAAACCTGTGCAGTAAAAAGGTTACTAGGTTGCTTGCCAATAACAACCATAAGTATATTTTTACAAGTTGGTGCTCACTACAGGGGTAGTTGAGCAGAGAATCTATTAGAATGTCATACAAAGAAGAGCTACGCAAACTGTGGACCAAGTTGACCACTGTAAACCAGAATGTCTTAAACTCAGCGGACCATCAGGAGTTCACAGCCTTGGAAGAACAAGTTGCCAAGGTGGAGGAAGGAACAGAAAATGTAGCAATCTTGGGAACAAGTTACTCGGCAAAGTAAGCTCATTGAAGAAGAAAGAAGGGGACCTCATTTGAGAGGTCTTATACTTGAAAATGGAGTGAGAAGTGGATCACGTTTGTTTAAGAAATTTCAGTGTGGATATCAAAAGATTAATCAAACAAGTGGAGGAACTTAAAGATCACAGATGTGCTTGTGAGCCAATATGGCAAGCGATGCCAAAGAAAGAAGTCTTCACACAATACTTGGGAAGATGAATACCCCAAGGAACATGCCGCCTGCTTTTAATGCCATTTCAGAGATGACGCCCAAAGTCACTTCTCAAGTTAGCTGAGTAGCTGAACCGAGAGAATTGTCCAGAAATAGCTCAGAGGAATTTAGGGCAACGCCAAAAATTGCCAATATTCTATTGGGATAATGGCCAAGCATTTTTGACTGTTTGACATGACCATGAATGGCTATGGGGATCGTCAAAAGGCATTGACAATCATGAATTGCCTAGAACAACTGTCAAAACTTAATGTTACCTCACCTGGAGGGGGACAGCTGGTCATATGCTGAGGCAAAGGTGGCCATCATGAAAGGGTTCAGGAGTCTGACATGCATGTCAAAATGCAAGCATGAATTTATGGGAATTCAGTTCCATAAAGACAAGTTTTTTGCTAGCTTCGCAGATCAGTTTTACCAGGAGTCACAGATCCTGGCCGGAGCAAAAGTATTGGACAACTTTGATGCTAGAATCGCCTTGCAAGTGGCCCTTTGGCCCTATCGTGATTTGCAGCATATGATGTCTTCCATGTTCATGATGGAAATAACTACCTCACAAATGGTAGGTAACTTGAAGATTTTGGGAGCGACATTTGATGCCCCAAATAGAAGCTTCAAGTCCAATTTGGTATGAAATCTGAATCTCACAAAGGGAAATGAAGGAGCTTAGGAGGCTACCAATCAAACCATGCTGGGAAATAAGCCCAAAGAATTCAGACAGTTAAACAAGAAGGAGAAGGTCTTCTACCAATGTGGTGGGAAAGGACATTTTGCCGTACACTGTAAAAAGCCAAAGGATCAGATTAACATGATCCAGGCCAAGGAGTCAGCAGTCACCAAGGATTTGAGAAAAGGGCCCATGGCCTAGACAAGGAACAGTCTAGAGCTGCAGAGAAGCCTGTTCCTCCCAACATTATGAATGAATAAAACGATATCAGCAATCTGTTCATAGATGATGAGCAGGATCAGCTGTATCAACTGGTCAATATTGATGTAAATGCCGTAACAAGAGCTGGGGCAAAGAGAATTGACCCCGAGATAATCAAGGAAGTTGCTCAGCCATATGCCCAATAATTGGCAGACAAGATTAGAACCGCTGAGAATCCTGAAGAGTTATCTGATGTCCAATTAGATGGTGCTAATCTGTCTATCCCTCTCAGCGTGATAAAGGAATCATTTCCTAATTTATCAATGCAAATTATTTACACCCTAGATTTGGTTAATAATGCCGCTATTCACTCAGTAAACACTATATTACAATACTCTGAGTGTATGTATATAGATATACAAGTGAATCGAGTGAGAGTGAGGGCGATTGTCAACAGTGGAGCACCCATTAATATTGTCCTGACCAAGCTGGTAAAGAGGATGAAGATCTCACCAGACTTGGAACACAAGAAAGAATATGGGACCGCTGGGCCGAACACCACCATCTCATGTGGAGCATATAGTGCACTACCATTATGATTCAGTTCATTGGTGGTATCTGCGCCAGCAATAGTTTTGGCAAACCAAAACTATGACATTCTGATCAGAACAGAGTTTCTATGGAAATATGGATTTAAATATAACTTTGAGGATAATATGTTGACCATCCTGGGTCAGACGTTACCATTGGTATATCAGAAGAATGGTGAAGCTCCGCTGAATCAGAGAAACAACTTCATTAATATAATATACAATGATGGCATTGTCCCGATTTGATACCAAGTAGTTGGTAAGAAGTGACGTGAAATGCCAGCAGAAATCCTAGAAAATCTGGGAATTCAACTAAGGATCAATAATGAGAGGACCATATTGCCAGGATTTCAGATGATAGTTGACACAGGGTTGACATTGGAGATTCCTGAGCTGTTGTATGGGGAGGTCAGAAGCCCCTGGAAGAAGTCTAGAGTGGAGCCATGGGTGGCTCCTGGGATAATAATGCTGTGCCATGGAGAAATTTGAGTTCTCCTGGAGAATTTGAGTGAAAAACTGATGAAGATCAAGAGGGATCATATCATTACATTTGTTCATCTGATCCCAACGGCCAAATTGAGAATATTCCACGATTTTGGGTCTCTTGATAAAATGGGATTACCAGCCAGGGTACATAAAGTATCAACCTATTGGTTGATCAAGAGCAGCTTGCTAATCTGTCAGAAGGCCAGTAAGAGGAGGTGCTCAAACTATTCAAAAAGTATTGGGAAGTGTTCACTCAGGATGACCACGATTTGGGATGCACATGAGACATGATCCACAAGGTTGACACTGGGGAAAATTTACTGATAAGGATGAGACTGATCTGATGATCAAAAGCTGCTGAAGTGGTAGTGGAGGATGTAATTAGAAAACTTTTTAAGCATGGGCTTCTAGTTCCATCATCAAGTCCCTGGGTGAGTCTGATTCTGATCTTGAAGAAGAAGGATGGATCCAACTGGGTGGTGATTGACTACCAAAGGCTGAACAAAACTATGAAGAAGGATTGACGATGCACTAGATTGTTTAGGAGAAGCAAAGTATTTCTCCATGATGGATCTGATCTCAGATATTGGCAGATTGACTTGCCAAAGGAAGACCAGGAAAAATGCACGATTATTACCGTGCAGGGGCTATACCAACCAATGAGAATTCCCCCAGGTCTATGCAATGAGCCTGCGACGTTTCAGAGGGCCATGGATGTGATATAAGTGACTTAAAGTTGTTGTGCATCCTGGCATATCTTTATGATATAAACGTGTTCAATAGGGCATTTACTGATCACCTACACCACTTGAAAGAAGTATTTAAGCGACTGTCCGCAGCTAGCCTGAAGATCAAGCCAAGGAAGTACCACTTCTTTAAGAAAGAGTTGGAATACCTGGGATTAATAATCAACTCAAGTGGATTGCAGCTGCAAACCCAGAAGCTAGCAGCTATAGAACGTATGGCTGTACCAAAGAGTGTCTGAGACATCCAAGTGTTCCTTGGGATAGTTGGATACTATAGAATATTTATTTGGGACTTCGCCCAAATAGCTGAGCCATTATTCCATTTATTAAAGGATCCAAAAAAAGGATTCATATGGAATGAAGAGGCCCAGGACTCCTTCGATGAGTTACACCAGTACGTGATAGATTTGCCAATCCTGAAAAATCTGAATTTCGATTGGGAGTTCATCATTCAAACTGATGCTTCATTGATGGCAATTGGCGCCATACTGAGCCAAGTAGACGAACTTGGGGATGAACATCTGGTGGCGTATGTGAGCCAGACACTCTCAGCCGCTGAGAAGAACTACACTGTGACTGAGCGTAAATGCCTTGCAGTCATTTACGCATTTAATTAGTTTTGGGTGTATGTCCATGGAATGCACTTTAAGGTGGTAACGGACCACTCTTTGCTGCATTGGCTGCATAATTTAAGAGAGCCAGAAGGACAACTGGCCTGATGGGCACTTAAGCTCCAGGATTATGATTATGAGATTGTCCACTGAGCGGGGGTTTCTCACAAGAATGCGGATGGCTTATTGCAGTTGCCAATGGTCCAGTTGGTATACCCGCAGGTGGATGAGCCATTCCAGAGAATGGTTGAAGGAAAAAATTGGTGACGAGCCCTGAGAAATCCAAGATGCACTTCAAAAAGTAATAAAAAACACTGAGATTATGGATGGATAAGTATTCAAGATGATTAATGGGAAGCAGTTATTTCCCAAAACCATCAGAAAGAGCAGCAATAGTACAAGCAGCTCATAAGGTTGTTGGGCATGGAGGCCTGAGGAAAACAACTGACCATATTTGCCAGTGTTATTACTGAAAGTTGATCAACTATGATGTCACGGATTATCTGGCTTGTTGCGTGGAGTGCCAGCTGCACAAACCACATAAGAATACAACCAGATACTGACTGGTCTGCCCTGGATTTACCTGTCACACAGTGTCCATTGATGTGATGGGACCACTGATGATGAGCACAGGGGGAGTCAAGTACATTATAGTTGAAATTGACCATCTGATGAGATGGGTTGAGATAAAGGCACTAATGAGAGTAGATGCTACCAGTACCGCAAGGTTCATTCTAGATCAAGTAGTATACCAGCATAGATGTCCTCAGGTCCTGCTTAACAATAATGGGACCAACTTCACATCTCATGTGATCCAAAGATTGAATGAAATAATGGGAATTAGAGTAGTCATGCCAGTACCTTACTGGATGGAGATGAATGGACTGGTAGAATGGGTAAATGGAATGCTGGCCGTGATGCTGATGAAGCTAGTCGCAAGAAGAACTTCTGTGTGGGGAACATACCTGAGTTTGGTGACGTTCTCTTACAATATTAGTCATCATACAGTGACAGGAAAGACACCGTTTGAGCTGTTGTATGGAAGAAAGGCCGCGTTGCTGCCAATTTTATATTCAGTGGTGGAACCTAAGTTGGGGATGAGTACTGAGCGATACCTGAACTGACTGATGAGTATCCTGGTTGATATGCAATTGCAAGCATTCAATACAACCTTGAAGAAAAGGATACAAGAAAAATTGACGGATGACAAGAACTGACTGGCCTTAGAAGCATATAGAATGGGGAAAAGAGTTGCCTATTGTGATACACATAGTTTTGGACAAAGAAACAAATTAGATTAATTGTGGTCAGAGTCCATTCAAAGTGATCGACAAGATGGCAACTGATGCTTACTCCATCAAGAATCTCTTGGATGGAAGAGTTGTGAATTGAGTCCACACTAAGTATATGAAGCAATGGCTTGAGTAAAAAAATAAAAGAGTTCCCAAAGGATCGATGAACCATTAAGTTGGTCATGTCCTGATGATTAGGTTAAGTCCAAAAAAAGGACCTCTGAACCAATCTAGATGGTTAAGTTATAAAAAAAGACCTTTGAACCATAGAAAACTGGCAGGTTTAAGTACCCAGGACCCAGTTTGGGGGAAAAAAATAAAAAAGATGGACTGCTGAAATGAAACAAGGTCAAGTCCCATAGGAAAAAGAAGAATAAAGATAAAAAATTGATAAAAGATATTAAAAAATTATTATTATAAACCGCACAGATAAAAAAACCAATATATTTTTCTAATTTTTAACTTTATTGATTGTCCTCGGTATGGGGATGATTCTGCCTATGTTGCCTCTTGGGGGAGGGAGGATGGATCGTGGTAGAAAGGAACAGCCCATTAAAATTGATATGATATTGGATGCTAGCAAGGGCGAGACCTACACAAAACCACGTTCTTTGAGCGGATGCTGAGCCCTGCAAAAAAGCAACTATGGGATGGGAAATTGAGATTTCAGATAAAGCTAATTGCAAAATCCTGGAGCGGGGAGGAAAGCAACATTATAAGAAGAGGCAGTCAGCAAACAACCCTGAAGTAATCCTGATATGGTACCAGAGCCAGAACATTAGTCCTGAGCTCCTGATGACAGGCTTCATCAAGGACACCGGACATATGGGCCAGCAACAAAGAAGGGATGCTTGATGGGGGTTGCCAAATCATGCCCCCTATCAATGCCATCAGTGGAAGATACTGATGGGAAGCGCCAGAGAAGATATAGTCATTCAGGGAATGGAATGCATCCTGCAAGAGGTGACTATGGGCTTTTCAGAAGCTAAAGCTGAATGAACGATGGAACCCAGGTGAGGCTGGAAGCTTCATGGACCAACTTCAAAGAACTTGGTCATCAAAGCAAAAAGCATAAGCAGAGGTATCCCAATCCAGAATGTTATCAAGATCAGAGGGATTCAGCGCTAGAGTCAAAGCCTCAGTGACTTGGGCCCAAATTTCAGCGTAGGGGAGCTTGAAGTGAATACTGTTACTGATTGTGAGCTCCGAGACCAGAACAGCGGGTTTGTAATATTGCTGAGTCAGAAAAGGAACTCAGGGAGCAGGTTCAACCTGGCAAGAAATGAACAATCCAGAGCAATTGGCATAATCTCTGGAGCATCTACGACAATGTCCAGAGCATCAGCAAAAGGAGCCAAATCCAGGAGAGTTTCAAAGTCCAACTCTGGAATCAACGGCATTGGAAGAATCAGCTGAGAGTTGTTTAAAATGATAGACCACCTGGTTTTGGAGGGACTAGTTACCATTTCTGGTATTTTGATGGAAGGACTAGCTGCTGGCGCCAGACTAGGCATATGAGTCCTGGAAGGACCATAAAAGAGGTTCCTCCAAGCATCCTGACTCATCTGCTGGAAGAGACAGAGGTCTGGATCAGACAAACTATTCAGGAGCTGCTGGTAGCAAGACTCAGAATTTGACAATGAGCTGGATGAGAGGGGGGATGTCAGACTTATATGGAGGTTGACATTATGCACTCTACAATCCATTAAGCTATAATTTTGGAGAAATTAATCTCAAAATTTATGGGATAAGCTCTCCAAGGGAAGAATTAGGAATGACTTGAGCCAAGAGGTTATGAGAAAAATAACAAGGGCAAATAGAAATAAGTATTCTTAATTGAGCTGTGAAACAAACATCAATGGAAAGAGTCTCCTGTCTAGGATGAGGAGAAAATCAGGAAATCAAGGACGCCAGACCAAGGATCCTGAATATGACAGTGGGTCATATACCCTGATGGGGGGAAACCAGATCCTGGGACAACATTGTCATGAGTAAATTGATCAGTCCAGCATGACAGTAGGTCGTGGGGACTACACTCTGAGAAGGTGGTATAGAGGAGGAAGAGGAAGAACGCTGTATGCCAAAGGTCATCCTGAGCAGCGTTGAGTATAGATGATTTTACTCCACATAAACCAATGAAGTATTTGACCAGGTGTCCAAAGCGGTGTTCTCATGCCCCAGTCCTTTTCTCGCTGGAAATCTAGGCAAGATAAGGGATGTGTTGGGATTTTTGCCCATATTCCCAGCCTGCTAGATTACCTGGTATCCCTAGGGGAAAATTCCCTAAGGCAAAGTAAATTGGAAATTGGTTGGCCCAAGTTTTGGAGGAACTATGTTCAGGGGATTTTGGGATATTTGCCTGGTCATATCCATCGGGGATCAATCTGGACAAATACTTAAGATCTCATTGGGTGGAGTTGCTGACGAATTAGGGGCATCTGATAGTGATTAACTATCAGGTGTACTGATTGGGATCGGTCAGGTTTCATCACCAACTGATTGGGAATGAATATCAAGTTGTGAGGTGAGTGATGCCACCTACAACTAGCAAATTGATTGGTTGGACAGTGACCTGCCATAAAGGGTAATAAGCCCCATTACCTAAGCAGGTCGCTAGCCAAATATGGTTGGTTCACTTGGATTGAGAGGAAAACATTAGGGACACATTTTCTGACTCTTTCCATTTTGATGTCTCAAGGATATCCAATGATGGAATCCTAGCCAGGATGAAGACCATTGCTGCTGAGATGAGGATAGGTGATTCAACAGCAATGGCTGCTATTTCATTGAAGAGGTGTCAACTGAGGGTTAGACAGCCAAATTCCCCACTATATATATTCCCTAGAATTTACTATAATAAAAAAAGACCAGTGTTTACAGTATTAATATTAGTTACATTATCAATTTGGTGTATAGTTAGACTATCAGCTTCTATTGTGTTGTTCTGTCTCAAGGATAATATTGAAGAGGGCAATAATTGGAAGACTCTCAGAGAGAAGAGTAAAGATCTGAGCGGGGATCTAAAGAAGAAGGAACCACAATCAGGGATAGCTGCCAACTGTGTGTTGGGCAAAAGAGACTGTCACTGAGGTATCTCAGCAAAGATTGGGTGGACAAGAGCAAGGGAATGAATCCCTACAAGTATAACTTCAAGAGTATTTAATTGGGAATACTGGCCAAGCGTTAGCCAAAATATAATTTATACTCAACTATGGATAATAGTCTCCATACTATTATTAAAAAATAATATATTCTACTACACAACGCAATTAAGTGCACAAGGAAACTGAACCTGTGCAAAAAAAGGTTACTGGGTTGCTTGCCAATAACAACTATAAGTAAATTTTTACCATGCTTTATATCAGCGCCAACTAATTGTGTCATTTCAGGAGATTAGAGAATGGATAAACACCATTCTGTAAATTTAGTGAGCTATAAAATACTAAAAAACTAAGATGCTATATATTTATTAAGGTATGCTGAAGAAAATTCAGTTATAAACTAAAGTGAGTGGGGCTTTATCTATAGATCTTTACCCTATGAGAGTATTATTAAATTTCTTTTTAGGACTTTATTTTTTTAGTACTAGATGGTCCCAACCCAAGGGGGGGATTCATCAATGTTCTTTTTAGGACTTTATTAATGGCCACAAATATAAAATTGGGCTCTTAGCACTTTATATATAATACAAATTCTTTGTTTGGACTTTTTAACAAAGATTAAAAGTAAAACCCTCCATAATTTTGTACAACAGAATGTTGCTAAATTTAAGCTCAGTTACTAATGAAATGTGAAGTCCTAGTTCAGAAAGACCTTTATATCCTTTAGATTTTGAAGCTTTTACCTATAAGCTGTGCTTCTTATTTATAAGGTCTAATGTTAATCAGTAGACCAGATGCTACTATGTTGCATCATTTATTTTCTTTAACCTAAACACAATTAGAAGTTTATTTTAGTACTAATTAGACTAATAACACCAGTATGCTTATTTTAAAGCTGTTTCCTTTAACATTGATTTAGAACTGCTAGAGTGGGTTATCTGCAACTGATTGTGTTTCAAAGTTATGAAGAGTAGGGGTTGCAGTATAATTAGTCTACTATAGATAATTGGGTTTACAACATCCACTGCAATCATATCTGAACCTCAGTAAGCTCTGTAATTAAAGTTATGCCACTTACCATAATATACTTTTTTCTTTTTGTTGCTTGTTATTTTAAATTTACCATTGTGAGCTGTAAGCCAATTTTAATCAAAAAAGTTGGTAGTAATTA
>JAKSZP010000897.1:0-22668 GCA_022478985.1 Massospora cicadina | reverse complement strand
GGTTGCATATAAGTGACTAAGTATTCCTCAATCCTGTGAGTACTGAGGCGGCGAGTTAACCCCGTATTAGTGGCGTCCAAATAAGACATGTACATCGCATATCAATTTTCTTGATCGCGATGGTTAAACAAACTCACAGCATTTTCCCCACTGTTGGGATTATGCCCATATTCCCAGCCTGCTAGATTACCTGGTGTTGCTAAGGGAAAATTCCCTAAAGCAAAGTGAATTAGAAATTAGTTGGCCCAAATTTTGGAGAAACTATGTTTGGGGGATTTTGGGATATTCGTCTGGTCATATCCGTTAAGGATCAATCCAGATGAATACCTAATATCTCATTGGGTGGAGCGGCTGACAAAATAGGGGCATCTGATAGTGATTAACTATCAGGTGTACCAATTGGGATCGGTCAGGTTTCTTCACTGACTGATTGGGAATGTTTAATGAGTTGTGAGGCGAGTGATGCTGCCTGCAACTAGCGAATTTATCAGTTGGTGAAGTGACCTGCCATAATGGATAAAAAGTCCCATTACCTAAGCAGGTCGTTAGCTAATTATGGTTGGTTTACTTGGATTGAGAGGAAAAAGTTAGGGACACATTTCCAACTCTTTCCTTTTGAGGTCTCGAAGATGTCCAATGTTGGAATCCTAGCCAGGATGGGGGAGACCATTGCTGCTGAGATGAGGAAGGGTGATTCAATGGCAACAGCTGCCGTTTCATTGAAGAAGTGTCAACTGAGGGTTAGATGGCTGAATCCCCTATAAATTCCCTAGAATTCACTATAATAAAAGATAAACATTAAGATAGATATTAAGATAGACATTAATATAGACATAGATATAGACATTAATATAGATAAAAACATATACATTACTACTATAAAACATTATTAGTTTTATTTTTAGGTTCAGTAATAGTTAGACTATCAGCATCTAGCGTGAAGATTCCATCTCAAGGATATTATTGCAGAAGGCAATAATTGGTAGACTCTTAGAAGAAGAGTAGAGATCCAAGTGGGGATCTAGAGACAAAGGGAACCACAACTAAGGGATCACTTCCAACTGTATGTTGGGCCAAAGGAGACTGCCATCAGAGGATCTTGACAAAGATTGAGTGGACAGTAATATAGGGAACAAATCCCTACAAGTACGATTATTTAGTATTTAATCAGAAATACCAGCCAAAGCGTTGGGCCTGAAAATAGTTCTAACTCAACTACGGATAACAGTATCCATACTAAATTGGGTTATATATTTTTACAACGCGAGGTGCACAAGGAAACTGAACCTATGCAGTAAAAAGGTTACTGGGTTAACAACCAATAATTAACTCTATAGTAAATTTTTACAAGTTAATGCTCACTACAGGGATAATTGGGTAGAAGAATCTATCAATAATGTTGTACAAAGAAGATGTGTAAGTTGTGGACTGAGATTGTCACAGTGAACCAGAACGCCTTAAACTCTGCAGGCCACTGAGAGTTCGTGGCCTTTGAAGAACGAGTTACCAAGGTGGAGGAAGGAATTGAAAACGTAGCCAACTTTGGTAATGAGTTACTCGGCAAAGTAAACTTGTTAAAGAGGTAATAAAGAGACCTCATCTGAGAGGTCCTATTTCTGAAAATGGAATGTGAATCGGATCATGTTCATTTGAAAAAAGTTTGGTGTGGACATTGCAAGTTAACTAAAGAAATAGAGAAATTGAAAGCAAACAGAAGTGCAAGTAAAATGATGTGGCCAATGATGCTGAAGAGGGAAGTCCTCAAATGATACTTGGGAAGATGAATGCCCCAAGAAATATGCCACCTGCATTCAATGCTATTTCAGAGATGATTCCTGAAGTCACTCCAAAGTGAGCTGAGTAGCCAAACCAAGAGAGTTGGCCTGAACTGACTCAGAGGAATCCAGGGCAACCCCTAAATTGCCTACATTCCATCAGGATAATGCCCCAGCGTTTTTCTGACTATTTAACATGACCATGAACAGATACAGGGATCGTCAGAAGGCGTTGACAGTCATAAACTGCTTAAACACAGATTGCCAGAATCTGGTGTTACCTCATTTGGAGGGGGACAGCTGGTCCTATGCTGAGGCTAAAGCGGCCATAATGAATGAATTTGGCAGTCCAACCTGCATGTCAAAATGCAAGCAAGACTTTATGGGAATACAATTTTGTAAAGATGAGTCTTTTGCAAGCTTCAAAGATCAATTCTACCAGGAATTGCAGATCCTGGCTGGAGCAAAGGTGTAAAATGACTTTGATGCAAGAATCGCCTTGCAAGCGGCCCTTCAGCCCTATTGTGATTTGCATCAAATTATGTCTACTATATTTGCGACCAAAATAACTACCTCATGAATGGTAGACAATCTGAAGATTTTGGGAGCAACGTTTGATGCTTCAAAATGAAGCTTCAAGTAAAATCTGGTCCGAAGGTCAAATCCCACAAAGGGAGGCGAAGGAGCAAAGGAAACTTTTAACTGAACTGTGTTGGGAAATAAGCCCAAGGATTTCAAATAGTTAAATTAGAAAGAAAAGGTCTGTTTCCAGTGTGGTGGGAAAGGGCATTTCGCTGCTCACTGAAAAAAGCTGAAGGATCAAATTAATGTGGTCCATGCTAAAGAGACAGCAGTAGCCAAGGATTTGGGAAAAGGTCCTGCTGCCTAGATAAGGAACATCATAGAGCGGCGGAGAAACCTGTTCCTCCCAATATAATGAATGAAGAGATAGATATTAGCGATCTATTTGTGGACAACGATCAGGATCAGCTATATCAAGTGGTCAACATGGACATACACGCTGTTACCAGAGATGGGGTGAAGAAGATCACCCTGAGATAGTTCAGAAGGTTGCCTGGCCGTACGCCCAACAACTGGCGGAGAAGTTTTGGACCGCTGAGAATCCTGATGACTTAACCAATGTTTGCTTAGATGAGGCCAACCTGGTGATTCCACTTGGCATGATTAAGAAATCATTTCCTGAATTATTGGCGCAGATCATTCATACCCTATACTTGGCTAATAATGCCACAATTCACTCAGTAAATACTCTATTACAATACTCTGAGTGTACATATATAGATATTCAGGTGAATTAAGTGAGGGTGCGGGTGATAGTCAACAGCGGAGCGCCCATCAATATTGTGTCAACCAAGCTGGTAAAGAGGATGAAGATCTCTCTGGACTTGGAACACAAGAAAGAATATGGAACAGCTTGGCCAAACACCACCGTTTCCTGTGGAGCGTATAGTGCACTGCCACTATGATTTGAGTCATTGGTGGTATCCACGACAGCTATAGTTTTGGCGAACCAAACTATGATATCCTGATTGGAATGGAGTTTCTGCAGAAATACGGAGTTAAATGTAACTTCAAGGATAGTACGTTGACCATCCTGGGTCAAACATTACCATTGGTATACCAGAAGAACGGTGAAGTTCCGTTGAACTGGAGAAATAACTTCATTAATCTGATATACAATGATGGCATTGTACCAATTCAGTACCAATTAATTGGTAGGAAGCGATGAGAGATGCCAGCGGAAATCCTAGAAAACTGGGGATACCCTTATGGATCAAGAAAGAGAAAACCATACTGGCCAGATCGCAGATGATAGTCAACACAGGGTTGACTTTAGAGATTCTGGAGCTGTTGTATGGAGAAGTTGGAAGCCCCTGGAAGAAGTCCAGAGTGGAGCCATGGGTGGCTCCCAGGATAATTATGCCAGGCCATGGAGAAATACTAGTTCTCTTGGCGAATTTAAGCGAAAAAACAATGAAGATCAAGATGAAAAAATCATCATGTTTATTCATTTAATCCTGATGGCAGAATTGAGATAAAGCATGATTTTGGGTCTCTTGAGGAAATGGGATTACTGGCCAAAAGCATCAACCTATTAGTTGATTGAGAGCAGCTTGCAGATCTGCCAGAAGGGCAGAAGGAGGAGGTGCTCAAATTATAAGAGATATCGGGAAATATTCACTCAGGATGATCATGATTTGGGATGCGCGCAAGGCGTAATTCACAAAGTTGACACTGGAGAAAATTTACTGATAAGAATGAGACCAATCTGAAGATCAAAAGCTGCTGAAGTGGTAGTGGAAGATGAGATCAGAAAACTAGTAAAGCATGGGCTTTTAGTTTCGTCATCAAGTCCCTGGGCAAGCCCAATTTTGATTGTAAAGAAGAAAGATGGATTGAACCGGTTAGTGGTTGACTATTGGAGGCTGAATAAAATTATGAAGAAGGATTCATATCCCCTACCAAGGATTGATGATGCACTGAACTAATTAGTAGAAGCAAAGTATTTCTCCACGATGGACCTAATCTTGGGATACTGGAAGATCGACTTGCCAGCAGAAGACCAGGAAAAATGTGCAATTATCACCTCACAGGGGTTATACCAGCCGACTAGGATGCCCCAGGGTCTTTGTAATGCGCCTACGACATTTCAGAGGGCCATGGTTTCAATATTGAGCAACCTGAAGTTGTCATGCATCCTGGTATATCTGGACAATATCAATGTGATCAGTAAAACGTTTACTGATTACCTTCAGCACTTGGAGGAAGTTTTCAAGAGACTGTCTGCGGCTAACCTGAAGATCAAGCTATGGAAGTGTTACTTCTTCAAGAAGGAGCTTGAATACCTGGGATTTGTTATTGTTACAAATGGATTGCAGCTGCAACCCCAGAAGATAGCAGTTATTGAGCAGATAGCTGTGCCAAAGAGTGTCCAGGATATCCAAGTATTTCTTGGGATGGTCAGATACTATAGAAGATTTATTTGGGACTTCACCTGAATAGCTGAGCCTTTGTTTCATTTATTTTTGGATCCAAATAAGGATTTTTTATGGAATGAAGAGGCCCAGGATTCCTTTGATGATTTATGCTGATACCTGATAAATCCGCCAATTCTGAAATAAAATTTTGATTGGGAATTTAACATTCAAACTGATGCTTTGTTGATGGCAATTGGCGCCATACTGATTCAAGTAGATGAACTTGGGGACAAACATACAGTGGCATATGTGAGCTGTACACTTTCTGCCGCGGATAGGAATTACACCATAACTGAGAGTGAATGCCTTGCAGTCATTTATGTCTGTAAACATTTTCAGGTGTATGTCCATGGAACGCACTTTAAGGTGGTGACAGACCACTCTTTGCTGCGTTAGCTGCCCAATTTATGGGAACCTAAAGGATGACTGGCCCGATGGGCACTTAGGCTTCAGGCTTATAATTATGAGATAGTCCACTGAGTGGGGGCTTCTCACCAGAATGTGGATGGCTTATCACAGTTACCAATGGTACAGTTGGTATATCCGCAGGCGGATGAGCTATTCCAGAGAATGGTCAAAGGAAGAATTGAGGATGAGCCTTGAGAAATCCAAGGTGTGCTTTTGAAAAGTGATGGAAAACACCGAGATCATGGATGGACAAGTATTCAAGATGAAAACGGGAAACAATTATTATTTCTGAAACCGTCAGAAAGAGCAGCAATAGTTCAAGCAGCTTATAAGGTTGTCAGGCACAGAGGCCTGAGAAAAATGACCGATCATATTTTCCAGTATTATTACTGGGAATTGATTAACTACGATGTCGTGGACCATCTGGCTTGTTGCATGGAATGCCAACTGCATAAACCACACAAGAATACAACAGAATACTGACTGGTCCAACCTGGATTTGCATGGCATAGGGTGTCTATTGACATGATGGGACTGTTGGCGATGAGTACAGGAGGAGTGAAATATATCATAGTAGCCATTGACCATCTGACAAGATGGGTTAAAATAAAAGCATTAACCCGAGTTGACGCTACCAGTACTGTGAGATTCATCCTGGATCAAGTAGTATACTAGCATGGATGTCCAAAAGTTATACTGAGCAATAATGGGACCAACTTCACGTCCCATGTGATTCTGAGGCTAAAAGAAATAATGGGGATTCAGGGAGTCATGTCAGTACCATACCAGCCAGAGACAAACAGACTGGTAGAACAGGTCAATGGGACGTTGGCCATGATGCTGAGAAAGCTAGTCGCAGGGAGAACTTCCATGTGGGGAACGTACCTGAGTTTGGTGACATTTGCCTATAACATCAGTCATCATATGGCAACGGGAAAGATCCCATTTGAATTACTTTATGGGAGGAAGGCCGCGTTACTGCCAATATTATATTTGGTAGTAGAACCTACGTCAGGGATGAGTACGAACATTACCTGAACCAATTGATGAGTATCCAGATTGATATGCAATTGCAAGCATTTGATACTACCTTAAAGAAAAGGATATGAGTGAAATCGATGGATGATAAGAACTGACCGCCTTAGAAGAATATCGAGAAAGGAGAAAGAGTTGCCTATTGAGCTAAGCATGATTTCAGACAAAAAAAACAGATTGGATGCATTATGGTCAGGTTCATTTGAAGTTATTGCCAAGATGGTGACTGATGCTTACTCCATCAAGAATCTCTTGGATGGAAGAGTTGTAAATCGAATCCATGCTAATTATCTAAAGCATTAGATTGAGCAAAAACATGGAAGAGTTCCTGAAGGACCAATAAACCATTAAGTTGGTCATGTCCTGATGATTAGGTCAAGTCCAAAAAAAGGACCTCTGAACCAATCTAGATGGTTAAGTCTGAAAAAGGACCGCTGAACCATAGAAAACTGGTAGCTTTAAGTGCCCAGGATTCAGTTTGGAGGAAAAGATGGACCTCTGAACTGAAATAATGTCAAGTCCCATAGAAAAAAAGGGAAATAAAAATAAAAATTGATAAAAAATAATGGAAAAAAAATGATTTATAAAATGCATAGAAAAAAACCTGATATGTTTTATTAAATTTTTGTTTTATTGGTTGTCCTCAGTGCAGGGATAATTCCACCTATGTCACCTCTTGGGGGAGGGAGGATGGATCGCGGCAGAAAGAAATAGTCCATCAATGTTGATATGTGATTGGACACTTGCAAGGGCGAGACCTATGCAAAATTACGTTTGTTGAGCTGACGCTGAGCCCTGAGAGAATGCGACTAGGGGAAGGGAAATGGATATGTCAGAAGAAGCCAATTGTGAAACCCCAGAGCAGGAAGGAAAACAGCTGTTGGGATTTCTGCCCATATTCCCAGCCTGCTAGATTACCTGGTATTTCTAGGGTAAATTCCCTAAAGTGAAGTTAATTGGAAATTGGTTGACCTAAATTTTGAAGGAACTACATTTGGGGGATTTTAGGATATTTGTCTGGTTGTATCCATCAGGGATTGATCCAGATGAATACATAATATCTTATTGGGTAGAGCAGCTGACGAAATAAAAGCATCTGATAGTGATTAACTATCAGGTGTACCAATTGGGATCAGTTGGGTTTCATCACCAACTTGTAACGCACTGGCTCCTTCCAATGAGCCACGAATGAGTTGGGCAACAGGATCCATGTTACAGACCATAGGGCTGACAGGGCTCTGATACTACTCTCCTTGTGCGCGCTACAAGATTGGACAAGCACCCCCTGGAAGACAGTTGCAAATATACTTAACCCCAGCAACATGCCTTGACTCCAAGACAAGGTATAAAGGAGGCAATAGCTCTCCCAAGCTCACTCTCAAAGTCCAATTCTTGTTGATTCAAGCCAAACATGGCTGCAGTTAGGCAATATTTTAAATAAACTCAAACTATAAATATATGAATTTTAAAGTTCTTTTATTTAATATTGGCCAGGTTGATAGAAAACAGAACTGAGAAGCCTCCAGCTCCCAGTTCCTTCCCTATATACACATGCTACAAGCTAATATAAAATATAACACAAGCTTATGGTGCTAGGGGGTGGAAGGTGAGTCGGTAAGGGCATATGGCTACCAACCTGAAGGTTGCAGGTTCGATTCCCGCCCTTCGCACATTGATCAGGGTGCCAGCCAAAGGAAGCTATTGGCGGTTAGTAGGTCTAATAACACGAAAACCTTACCCATGACGTAACCAGAAAAATTTGAGTCCTGATCCGGAGGTGGAAAAACTTTCTTTGATGGAGTTGACCCTGTTCAGGTTTCATGTCATTTCTTTCTTTCGGTAATGCCTGTCCCCTGGTCGGCTTGCCTCGGTTAAATAAAAAAAGCTTATGGTGCTAATCTGACTGATGCTTGGTGTAAACCTTACAGCAGGATCGCGGAATCCTCACTCATAGGTTCTGTGCCAGTTCCGATTCTCAACAGTTCTGCACCAGTTCCATTTCAAATTCCAAACAAACCGCGAAACTTCCAAGCACCTGTTCCATTCCAATCTTGATTCAAATCCAAATCGAATCTCAAAACTCCCCATTTTACTTGATTCTCGTTTTTCCTCAACTTGGACGCCCATCTGGCTCCTTGGCCTCCTTCAAGCTCCTGCCCCTTAGGCATCCCTGCCAGGACCAACTCCCCCTCCTCCTCCATACATCCAGACACAGCCTGCCCTGTCTTACCAAAGATCAGGGCAATGTGATGCTGAGGATAGACCTCAACCGTCACATCATCACCCCCTAGACAGAAAGACCTCTTGGATTTTCTCAGGACATTGGGCACAATCCCTAGCTGACTGCCATGTGGACTCCTCAATAGGATGACCCACCCAACGTACCAAGAATGAACGACGTCCTCTCACCACTTTGGTGTCAAGAATCTCCTCAACATCATACTCCTCAGCTCCTTCTCCAGCTGGGAATAAAGGGGAAGGACTTTCAGGTGGCTGGCCAAAGAATGGCTTGAGCTGCGATATGTGCAACACTGGATGAGCTCTTGACCCTTCTGGGAGCTTCAGCTCAAATGCCACCTCGTTCACCGCCCTCACTACCTGATATGGGCCCAATGCCACCGGCCCCAATTTCTGGCTCCTTACAGGCAAGGCGTAGTTCTGAGCATTCACCAAGACCCAATCACCTCTCTTGAAAGCTCTACCTTCAGATCTATGCCGGTCTGCCTTCCTCTTCTGAGCTGCAACTGCCACCACCAAATTCTTCTTCAGGAGCTCCAGGGTGTCACGGGTATCTCGCGACAGTTCATCTGCCGCTGGATTCCGCCCTTGCTCCCTAGGCCCCATACCCTCTGGGTGTTGGCCGTGATTTGCAAAAAATGGGGGTCATACCCGTGGATGAATGCTTATGATTGTTATAAGCAAATTGAGCCAGCTTCACCCAATATACCCAGTCATCCTACCGCCCTGAAACATAGCACCTCAAATACTGCTCTAATATCTGATTTACTCTCTCAGTTTGGCCATCTGACTGAGGATGATATGCTGACAAATGGCAAGCCTTGATCTTTAGATTTCCCAACATGTGGAGCCAAAATTTAGATGTAAATTGTGGACCCCGATCTGACACAATCTCTTCAGGCACCCCATGTCTGGAGAAAATCTCATTTACAAAAATCTGTCCTGCCACTTTTAGAAATAGTTGACTGACAAGGGAAAAACTCTGCATATTTAGTCAGGCGATCCACCACCACCATCAAGGCATCCATCCCCTGTGACTTGGGCAGTCCTGTGATGAAATCCACACTCACTGAGGACCATGGCCTAGAAGGACTTTGAAGCGGCTTCAATTTCCCCCTGGTGCCACCCGTTGGGCCTTTGCCCTGGTGCAAACCACACAATGCGAAACATACTTCCGCACCGCCTCACCCACACCTCTCCATGAATAGTGACGGCGAACAAGATCTAACATTTTCTCTTGACCGGGATGACCTGCCAGAGGATGGTCGTGATTAGCTGCCATTACCTCTTGTTGCAGACTCTTCACCGGGACCCAAATCCTTCCCTCATGGTGTATCAGACCACCCCAAACTGAGAATCCTGCATGCCCCCTGCTTGCCTCACCTTCCCCTGTCTCTTCTCTTATCCGTTGGCCCATCTCACATCTTTGCTGTGCAGTCCGGATTCTTCCTGCCATTCTGTCTCTCCAGCCCTGGATTGTTGCAAACAAGTTCTGTGGCAACATCGTGGCTGTGTTGAACTTCCTCAACTCCTCATCAGAAAACACCAGTCCAGAATCACGGCTCAAAAATCTGGCAAGATATTTTGCTTTCCCGGCTTGTATTCAATCCGCAGGTCATATTGAACCAACTCTAAGTGCCACTGGGCCTGCCTCTTGTTCATCAGGCGTGGGGACTTATAGTATTCTAAGGCTCAATGGTCCGTTTGGATGACAACCGGGTGCCTGGCATACAATAGGTGGTGTTGCCACTCCCCTAAGGCTGCAATTATTGCCAAAAGTTCCTTATCATAAACTGGATAGCTGGTTTCGGCTGGTGCCATCTTCCAACTGAAATAACAGACAGGATGTTCAACCCCATTTTTACCCTCCTGCAACAACACGGCTCCAAGTGCAAAATTTGACGCGTCAGTCTCTACCACGAATGGTTTGTTTGGGTCAGGGTGTGCCAGAACCGGGGCTGTCAGCAAACTCGTCTTCACTTGCTGAAATGCCCTCTCCTCAGCCTCCCCCCAAACTAACGGCATGTTTCCCATAAGTCTTGTCAACGGCACAGCCCATTGGGCCAGATCCCTAGAAAACCTCCGCACGAAATTCACCACCCCCAAGAAGCTTCGCACTTCAGTCCTATTACCAGGAGAATTCCATTCCCGCACCGCCCGCAACTTATCAGGACAAATCGTTATCCCTTCTTGGAGGACCACGTTCCCTAGGAAGGACACCGATTCTTTATTGAACTCGCACTTGGATGGCTTCAACTTCAAGCCCGCGTTCTAACCACCTCCAACACACTTCTCACATCCCTCACATGGTCCTGTACCGATTTGGAAAACACCAGGATGTCATCCATATAGGCAACACAACACTTACCAACTAAGTCCCCAATACATGATCAATCATGCGCTGGAAAACTGCAGGGGCATTGCATAGGCCAAATGGCATAACCCTGTACTCGAAGTTTCCCAGATGACATTTGAATGCCGTATACCGCTGGTGCTCAGGGCGAACAGGAATTTGATATAAAGCGTCCACCAAATCCAATTTGGTGAACACCCCACACCCGGAGATCATGGGCAGAATGTTCTCCATGAGTGGCATTAGATAGGGATCAGGTTCCGTTACCTCATTCAGGCGTTGGAAATCAACACAAGGACGTAACTCCCCCTGACTTGGGAACCAACAGGACTGGCGAAACCACTGGCGACTCGGAGGGCACACAATCAAACCCATATCCAGCATCTTCTGGACATAACCCTCCAATGCCTCTCGGGCCTGGGGATTCAACGGATAGACTGGACAGCCCCTTGGTAACTCAGAGCCTTCCTTAAACCGGAAACCAAATGCAAAATCCCCTGTAGGCGAAAAAGGCACATCACCTTTAGGCTCAAACACCTCCGCGAAATCCTGATACTCCCTTGGCAATCCTTCCGCTGACACACTTGAGGTGATTCCACCCATGTGCTTCACCAACGAACCTTGGGACTGAAACGTCCATTCAAACGACCCCTGGCCTCTAGGCGACAGCAGAACCCTCTCTCTCTTCATATCAAACTGTGGACGGACATGGTGCCACCATCTCATCCCCAGCACCACAGAATGTGGCAGGTGAGCCACGGCGTGAAACTCCTCCCTGAATACCTCCAGGCCTTGCCTCAACAGGACCTTGGCCTGTACTCGCCATACCGCCGTTCTTTTGGAGGTGTCTGCCAACTTCACCCATCCATCCTTCTGTAATGACAATCCATGGCTTCTTGCCCACTTCTCCTCAACATAATTCTCCCCAGCTCCGGTATCAATCAAAGCTAGAACTTCACCGCAATCCCTTCCTTCATCCCCCACGAGCACACTGATGGGCAAAATCAGATAAGGATAAGATGAAGTAAGCGGTTTTTTTGAGGTACCAGATTCACCGATTTCTTGCAAAAATTATAAGGAGCCTTCTTATTCTGAGCCTCAGGATCCTGAGTGGTAATCCCAATGGGATTCCTTGTCTCTCGCACCTCCACCATACCCTCAGGATTCCCTTGACTCTTCTTCCCTTCCTCCACATAGCTAAACCCCTTAGTACCATATATGGGCTCAGAACCTGCCCTTCTTCCACCACTCTGTCCTTGGAATCCCACTGGGGTTCGCACAACTTCCTGACGGGCCCGTACCAAACTCAACTGTCGTTCTATCTGCAAGGCCAAACCCACCTCTTCCTCCAACGTCGCTGCGGGTTTCACCGCCGCCATTGCCAACAATAGATCAGCTTGCAAGTTTTGGCAAAACATGAGTGGAAGCTGAGACTCAGGTGCCTTTGCTGCTCTTGCCAATGCGCGGAACATCTGGCCATACTCTCCACTGACTTCTTCCCTTGACCACACTGCAGTAAAGCCGCCCAGGCCGAATCCTGCGTCTCATCTGGACATGCTGCACGATCAATCCAATCCAGACATTCCTCCACTGATACGTAACCCTGACTGCTCTTCCAAAAGTTCTCGCACCCAGTTGGACTGCTTTACTGGAAGTGCCAACAGAACCTGACTTAACTGCAAGGCAAACGAATCCTCCCCACCCGCTGCCTTTGTCAAACGTCCCTGAAACTGATCCCGGCTAAACGTCTGGTGGATCAGTTCCAAGTCTTCCAATTTCAAAACCGTGGGAATTCTTCCTTTGTCCTTCCCAGGCCCTACCACTTTCCCACCATTCCAGGACACACACTCCAAAACCCGGTATAATTCATGAAGCAAAAAGGCGGTGGAGAATATCACCATCAAGAGTGTTGCAGTATGGTTATACCACTTTGGAAACACAACTTCTTCTGGCACCTCTTTTGCTTGCCACCACAACGACAGGAAAGTAAACGAGTTCTGTTTAATGTAACGCACTGGCTCCTTCCAATGAGCCATGAATGAGTTGGGCAACAGGATCCATGTTACAGACCATAGGGCTGACAGGGCTCCTGATACTACTCTCCTTGTGCGCGCGCTACAAGATTGGACAAGCACCCCCTGGAAGACAGTTGCAAATATACTTAACCCCAGCAACATGCCTTGACTCCAAGACAAGGTATAAAGGGAGGCAATAGCTCTCCCAAGCTCACTCTCAAAGTCCAATTCTTGTTGATTCAAGCCAAACATGGCTGCAGTTAGGCAATATTTTAAATAAACTCAAACTATAAATATATGAATTTTAAAGTTCTTTTATTTAATATTGGCCAGGTTGATAGAAAACAGAACTGAGAAGCCTCCAGCTCCCAGTTCCTTCCCTATATACACATGCTACAAGCTAATATAAAATATAACACAAGCTTATGGTGCTAATCTGACTAATGCTTGGTGTAAACCTTACAGCAGGATCGCGGAATCCTCACTCAATGGTTCTGTGCCAGTTCCGATCCTCAACAGTTCCGCACCAGTTCCATTTCGAATTCCAAACGAACCGCGAAACTTCCAAGCACCTGTTCCATTCCATTCTTGATTCGAATCCAAATCGAATCTTGAAACTCCCCATTTTACTTGATTCTCGTTTTTCCTCGACTTGGACGCCCATCTAGCTCCTTGGCCTCCTTCAAGCTCCTGCCCCTTAGGCGTCCCTGCCAGGACCAACTCCCCCTCCTCCTCCATACATCCAGACACAGCCTGCCCTGTCTTACCAAAGATCAGGGCAATGTGATGCTGAGGATAGACCTCAACCGTCACACAACTGATTGGGAATACTTAATGAGTTGTGAGGCGAGTGATGCCACCTGCAACTAATAATCTATTGGTTGGTGAATTGATCTGCCATAATGAGCAAAAAGTCCCATTATCTAAGCAGGTTGCTAGCCAATTATGGTTGATTTGCTTTTTTCAAGAGGAAAATGTTAGGAACACGTTTCCAACTCTTTCTGTTTGAGGTCTCAAGGATGTCCAACATTGGAATCCTAGTCAGGATGGGGAAGACCATTGCTGCTGAGATGAGGAAGGGTGATTCAATGGCAACGGCTGCTGTTTTATCAAAGAGGTGTCAACTGAGGGTTAGATGGCTTAACCCCTATAAATTCCCTAGGATTACTCTAATAAAAGATAGACATTTATATAGACATTAATATAGACATTAATAGACATAAATATAGACATTTTAAATTTTAAATTTATTGCAGGAAGGCCGACCATGGGATGGACACTTCCGAATATGACTCTGATGAGACAAAACTCAGTACCAGGTGAGGCACCCCAGAGAAGCGATGCTATCTCTTGTTGCCAGCGGGAACGCCACTTATGGGAAGGGGAGGGAACGTGTGTAGGGGGCGTAGCCACTATTGAGCACGTGTGGAGGAAGGGGTCCGATTTGATGAACCAGACTGGGAACCAGGAGGAGACCAGCTGCCAGCGACGTGGTGGGAGATATCCAAACATCCACGCTTGAAAGTGATCCACCAAATGAGACCGGAATCTGTGGACAGCTTCAGGGAGGGTGGGGATGGATCCGGCGATGGCATCCAAGACAATCGTGTGGATAGTCCACATGGCGATTGCAACCACCAGAGCACGAAGGGAGGGTGGGAGGGGGAGGCCATTGATGAAGCAAACATATCTCTTGTCAGACTGAAGGGATGTGTTTGATCCTGGCCTAGCAGACGTTGGACTTCGCGCCATATTACTTTAGAGGTGGGGCACTTCTCCAGGCGTAACAGCGTTCCATACTGGCCACACACGACACAGGATGAGTGTAAAGCATTAGAGCGCTCAGCTGTACGATACACCCACCTCAGGCAGCGCCACACATGGGAACGGACTTGAGGCTGCAACAGAGGCATAAATATAGACATTAATATAGATAAAAACATCTACATTACTACTATAAAACAATATTAGTTTTATTGTAGATTCAGTAATAGTTAACTATCAGCATCTAGTGTGAAGATTCCATCTCAAGGATATTATTGCAGAAGGCAATAATTAGTAGACTCTCAAATTTTTCTTTCTCGTTGCAAACACTTTTGCAACCTATTCAATTCAAGACTAAATCTAGTTTGATAATCTCACAGAGGAGATTAGTCTGCGCCCATGTCTGGGAGCAGTTGGGCAAGCAAGGCAAGAGGAGCAGGTGGAAGGTCCGCGGCCTCTAACATTCGAAAACGCCCTGGAGAATCTGGCGGAATAGACAAAAATCTCAAAAAACTGGTGGTCACAATTTCCCCGGAGATACTCGCGTTGCAAGCATGATGCAACCAGTATATCAACACGCCACACTCCCAGCCACTTTTGTCGGTGGAATTCGGAGTCCATGTGTACCTGGACATCCAAAAAACGGCCTTATGGGAAAAATTTTGTGAAGATGTACACAAAATTTTCCCAACCGCGGTGTAAGTTGCACCTCACTCCATGTCGCGCGGTTGGCTGGACCTAGGTTTTGAAAGCAAAATAGCAGCAGATGAGGCTGCAGCGGTGCGCATAGTGGTTGACCTCCCCGAAGGGCAATGGGTCATCAAAACCAAATGCACCAGATAGACAAAATCAAACCAAATTTTCCTCACGTTTGACTTTTTGCCTACTACAGTAAAACGTGACATTTTGGAGCAACACCTGAAAGATGGTCTCGCCATATATGGCGAAATACAATTTTTTGAAATGCAACATTTCACGCTGATGCCACACCTGTGCACCGGCAAAGCCATCGCAGTTCTGACCCCAACTGAGGAGATCGCAAAGGTCCTAACCCAGATCCCGCACTCCACCTTTATTGATATCACAGGGCATACCACCCACCCATTCCAGGTAACTGTGGACAGCGCGCCCCCCATTTGCACCCACTGTGACACGTTTGGCCATAAGGCACACGCATGCCCCATCAAGGAGGGCGTCACATTCCAAGAGCACCCCTTGGCAGCTATGGCCAGCGGAGAGGCGCACTATGAACCAACTGCAAGCACCAAGGAGGCTTTCTCATAGGGAGCACAAGGCTGCTACCTATTGGTAAAGCCCATCTCCCCGCAGGAGCAGAAGAAGGCCAAGCAGGCTCATAGGGCCAAGGCCACCACCACCATCCCACACTCACAACGCCAGGAGGACATGGAGACCTTCGTGGCAGAAGTGACTCGGGAATCCATCACCCAATCAGATTGGGAGGCCCATGCTGAGTGGGCCACTCAATCTGAGAATCCGATGGGAGATTTGATCTCACCCAATCGCTGCACCCAAGCTCCAGTCAAAACCAACTTGGGACCTATCCCAACTGAAAAAAAAAATTTTGCCCCACTTGACGATGCACCAAACTTATCTGCACCGCAAAAAATTCGTCCAACATCGGGAAAACAAAAAGCGAAGCCAAAGCCAACGTGACTCATTCTGCAAAAATTAACAAAAACCCTGATAGCGTTGCTGCTAACACCTGCGCTGCTGTGAATTCCCGTGGGGACCTTGAAGAGGCTGGTGGGCCCGGGGCCCACCCCCTCACACCTAAGGTGTGATGGGAAACCTTCACTCTAGGAATGCTGAATATCGCCGGACTCAAGGCCTCCCCATCCCAGGCTAGGAAACTGAGTTTTTTACAACACAATTTACCCATGGATATCCTGGCCATCCAGGAGTCCCACTGTCCATGAGGTTCTGAGGAAGCTTGGAAAACAATGCTCCTCCCATCACTATCCTTTTGGTTGAAGCACTGTGGGGTGCTAATTTAGAAATAATTTTTTTCAAATTCACATCCTCTGAAACATTCCTAAATGGCTGAGTGCTCATCATCACCTTCTCGTGGGCTGACGTTGCTCACGCAATCATCAACATCTACGCCCCAAACAGTGTACATGAGCGTCAGGAATTTTTCTTGTCAGTCAAATCCCTCATGCTACCCCCTGATTCTTTCCTAGTTGGCGACATGAACTATTGGCTAACCTCACCAACGGACCGGTGGCTGCCCTCACCTCACGCCCCACAGGGTTACGTAGAACTGCGCGTTCTAAAAGCCACCCTTGGGTTATTGGATGTGCTGCTGCAACATGCCCCACTGCTTGAAAACATGATGCATCCCCACATCCACAATGGCCAATTAAGGTCCATGACCTGCATCAACCTTATTCTAATGCCAGCAAAATTCCAACCCCACATCTCCCACTTCAAAACAATGAAAATGGAATTCTCCGACCACCAACTGGTCTCAATAACATACCACTTACCCGTCACAGTTGCAAAGGCCCCACATTGGTGCAAAATCTGCTCCCCCGAGCTCGCATCACCAGGATTTTCCACATGGGTGGAAGAGGCAACTTTGGCGAAATCGTTTGTTGCACCATTTTGTGTGGACCCCATTTCCACATGGGCAACTTTCAAAGAGGACACCATCCACCACTTTCGCCATCTTTCCTCCAGACGCTCACAAGCTACATCAGCAGTTATCTCGCGCTTTGGCGGAATTGGCCCACTTGGAGTCCAACATCCCAGCCACAGGATACAGCTCTGCATAGGGCTGGAAGTGGGCGGAGGCAGCCACCCACCTCAACGCACTCGAAAGGCAACACAAACATCAGGTTTGTGTCCATTACAGGGCCCCACGCATCACTAAAGGCGACAAGTGCACCACATACTTCTTTAAAAAAAATTTTGCACCACGCCAGAGTGTGGCCTACACACAGGTGTGAAGATCGGATAATTCCATTGCGGACACACCAGCTGAAGTGGCAATCGAAATGCAAAAATATTACTCCAAGTTATACTATTCTGAACCAATTCAGCCAGCTGAAATGGCGGAATTTCTTGACTGAGCTCATATCTGCACCATTTTCCGATACCCAGAAATAATGAATTTAATTACTTCAAATGAATTATGGACAGCCATTCGTGGTGCGCCAAAGTGAAAATGCCCAGGCCCAGATGACATTCCATATGAGTTCTACAAAAAATATTTCAAATATATATCCCCATTGCTGCTAGCCTCACTTAACCAAAGCCTGTTGGAAACGCGCCTCCTACCAGGAGGACATGAGGCCTTTACTGTCACATTCTTCAAGAAAGAGGATAAGCTTGACTTAGCCAACTGGCGCCCCATTTCTCTAACAAACACAGGCACCAAAATTTTAACAAAAATCATGGCTAACCATTTAGGGACTATAGCATCTGCCACCATCTCCACAGAACAATTCAGTTTCATCCCCAGAAGGTCGATTTGGGATAACGTGCACTCTGTGGCTAATGTATGTCAGTCCACAGCCTCTGGGGCACTTGTATTCTTGGACCAACAAAAGGCCTATGATAGAATAAACTAGGAATACCTTAGGGCCTGCCTCCATCAATTCCGCCTACCCCCCGCTTCATAAACTGGGTGATGCTGCTCACAGAATCTGTGACAATGGCAGTGCGTGTCCCAGGCTTCCTAACGGAAGTAGTCCGCCCTCAAAGGGGCCTGCGACAAGGGGACCCCCTCAGCCCACTCTTATACAACTTCAGCCTTGACCCACTACTGCGAAATGTGAATGCCCAACTCACTGGGGTCCATGTGCCAGGCCAAACCCCAGTCAAGATGATGGCATTTGCAGATGATTGCGTGGTGGGGGTGTCTAATAACAAAGATGCACGCGCGCTTGAAGCCCTCATCCAGGAATATTCCCGGGTAAGCAACGCAGCACTGAACGCCTCCAAAACCTAAATCATCCTCCTTGGTCGGTTTCAGAACTGCTGGGCCCCAGCAATTAGTTCCCAACCAGGCCCATCTGCTCGCCCACGTCCACGCCTTACTAACTCAACACACACCGCTCCACTGGTGCTCCCCTTCGTGCCAAGTCCTACCATAGGACTGGTGCGCCATCTGGGCGTGTGGATGGAGGCAGGCGGATATGCGTCAGCAGTAATGGAGTGCCGTATACTGGACAACGTGACGAAGCGAATCGCCTCTCTCAGAGCCCACCCTAATACCCTCACTGGCAGGGTTGTTCTTGCCAACTCTATGCTCCTATCCAAAGTCTGGTTCGGAGCCCACGCCATTCCCTCCTCCCCAAGCTTCTTCAAATCCCTTTATGCTTTGCTGCAAGGATGGCTTTGGTCAGGCCGCCCTCCACCAGTATGGCTAGAGGTCATGTTTGGCCCTCATCATCAAGGCGGCATGGGCCTGCTTGACTTCAAAGCCCATGCTGCCAAGATCCTGGGCACCTAAATCGCGGCCGTCACTGCTCCTACACTCCCATCCCAACACTGGTCCCGTGCAGCCCACTCCAACTTCTCCCGAGCCTTGGGCCTCAACAATCCATCAAACCCCCACTCCCTGATGAAATACCTCGCATCACACACATCGGCCACAGGTCCTCACGGGACTAAAACCCACTACAAACGAATCCTACTCTCCATGCGAAGCGCAGAGTGGAGAATTCATATTAGCGGACATACAACCTGAAGAGGCCGCCCCTCTCCTCAGTTCACACATGAGGTACAGGGTCTACCCATCCATGATGGCGTGATCCCCATTCAACCCCAAGTCCTATCCAGGGTGGACTACCTGGACATGATGGACATCCCTTATTCCACTGAGACCCAAAAGACTATCTGGAAATACGCACACCATCCTCTGTTGCAGCCTCAAGTCTGCTCCCATGTGTGGCGCTGCCTGAGGCGGGTGTATCAAACAGCTGAGCGCTCTAACGCTTTACACTCATCCTGTGTCGTGTGTGGCCAGTATGGAACGCTGTTCCACCGCCTGGAGAAGTGCCCCACCTCTAAAGTGATATGGCGCGAAGTCCAACGCCTGCTGGGCCAGGATCAAACGCATCCCTTCAGTCTGTCAAGAGATATGTTTGCTTCATCAATGGCCTCCCCTCTTCCACCCTCCCTCCATGCTCTGGTGGTTGCAATCGCCATGTGGACTATCCACACGATTGTCTTGGATGCCATCGCTGGCTCCATCCCCACCCTCCCAGAAGCTGTCCACAGATTCCGGTCTCATTTGGTGGACCACTTTCAAGCGTGGATGTTTGGATATCTCCCACCACATCGCCGACAGTTGGTCTCCTCCTGGTTCCCAGTCTGGTTCATCAAATCAGACCCCTTCCTCCACACGTGCTCAATAGTGGCTACGGCCCCTTCACACGTTCCCTCCCCCTCCCCACAAGTGGCGTTCCCGCTGGCAACAATAGATAGCATCGCTTCTCTGGGGTGCCTCCCCTGGTACTAAGTTTATCTTACCTGAGTCATATTCGGAAGTATATGTCCCATGGTCGGCCTTCCCCACAATAGATTCAAAATAGTTAGTAGACTCTCAGAGAAGAATAGAGATCTGAGCGGGGATCTAGAGATGAAGGGAACCACAGCTAAGGGATTTCTGCCAACTGTGTGTTGGGCTGAAGGAGACTGCCATCAGGGGATCTTAATGAAGATTGAGTGGACAGGATTACAGGGAACAAATCCCTAAGAGTATGAATCCAGTACTAATTGGAAATACCAGCTGAAGCGTTGGGCCTAGGAAAACTAACTCAACTATGGATAATAGTCATCATACTATTATCAGATTATATATATATTCTTACAACGCAAGGTGCACAAGGAAATTGAACCTGTGCAGTAGAAAGATTACTAGGGGTGACCTCTGATAAACAACCCAATGGAGTAAATTTTTACAATTTGGTGCTCACTACAGGGGTAGTTGAGTAGAAGAATTTATCAAGAATGTCGCACAAAGAAGAGATGTGCAAGTTGTGGACTGAGATCGCCACAGTGAACTAGAACGCCTTAAACTCTGTGGACCATCAGGAGTTCGCGGCCTTGGAAGAATGAGTAACCAAGGTGGAGGAAGGAGTTGATAGTGTAGCCAACTTTGGGAACGAGTTACTTGGCAAAGTAAACTTATTAAAGAGGAAAGAAGGAGACCTCATCTGAGAGGTCCTATTTCTGAAAACGGAATGTGAAGAAGATTGCGTTCATTTATGAAAATTTGATGCAGACATTAAGAAGTTAATGAAAGAAATAGAGAAATTGAAAGCACACAGAAGTGCAAGTAAAATGATGTGGCCAATGATGCCAAAGAAGGAAGTCTTCAAATAATACTTGGGAAGATGAATACCCTGAGAAATATGCCACCCACATTCAATGCTATTTTGGAGATGACGGCCAATGTCACTCCACAAGTGAACTGAGTAGCCATACTGAGAGAATCAGCCTAAAAATGACTTGGAGGAATTCAGAGCAACCCCTGAATTTCCCATATTCTATTGGGATAACGCCCTAGCATTTTTTGACTATTCAACATGACCATGAACAGATATGAGGATCATCAGAAGGCGTTGATGGTCATGAACTGCTTGAACACAGATTGCCAGAATCTGGTGTTACCCCACCTGGAGGGGGACATCTGGTCTTATGCTGAGGCTAAAGTGGCAATAATGAAGGAATTTGGCAGTCCAACCTGCATGCCAAAACGCAAGCAAGACTTTATGGGAATTTAATTCTGTAAGGATGAGTCTTTTGCAAGCTTTGTAGATCAATTCTACCAGGAATTGCAGATCCTGGCTGAAACAAAGGTATTAGATGGCTTTGATGCTAGAATCGCTTTGCAAGCGGCCCTTCAGCCCTATTGTGGTTTGCATCAATTAATGTTTACTGTATCTGCAACTGAGATAACTACCTCACAAATGGTAGACAATTTGAAGATTTTGGGAACAACGTTCAATGCTCCAAATTGAAACTTCAAGTCAATCTGATCCAAAGTTCAAATCCCACGAAGGGAGGCGAAGGAGCAAAGGAGACTTTTAACTGAAATGTGTTGGGGAATAAGCCCAAGGTTTTCGAATGGTTAAACAAGAAATAAGGAGTCTGCTTCCAGTGTGGCGGGAAGGGGCATTTCGCCGCACACTGCAAAAAGCCAAAGGATCAAGTTAATGTGGTCCAGGTTAAAGAGACAGCAGTAGCCAAGGATTTGGGAAAAGGTCCCGCTGTCTAGACAAGGAACAGTCTAGAGCGGCGGAGAAACCTGTTCCTCATGATATTATGAATGAGGAAATAGATATTAGTGATCTGTTCGTGGATGATGAGCAGGATCAGCTATATCAAGTGGTCAACATGGACATAAACGCCATGACCAGAGCTGGGGTGAAGAAGATTGACCCCAAGATAGTTCAGGAGGTTGCATGGCTGTACGCCTGACAACTGGCGGAGAAGATTTGGATTGCCAAGAATCCTGATGACTTAACCAATGTTTGCTTAGATGAGGCCAACCTGTTGATTCCCCTTGGTGCAATTAAGAAATCATTTCCTAAATTATCAGCGCAGATCATTAATACCGTAGATTTGGCTAAAAAAGCCGCAATTCACTCAGTAAATACCCTATTACAATACTTTGAGTGTAAATATATAGATATTCAGGTGAATTGAGTAAGGGTATGGGTGATAGTCAATAGCGGAGCGCCCATCAACATTGTGTCAACCAAGCTGGTGAAGAAAATGAAGATCTCTCCGGACTTGGAACACAAGAAGGAATTTGGAACAACTGGGCCAAACACCACCATTTCCTGTAAAGCATACAGTGCACTACCACTACAATTTGGGTCATTGGTGGTATCCGCGCCAGCTATAGTTTTGGTGAACCAAAACTATGAAATCCTGATCAGAACGGAGTTTCTGCAGAAATACGGAGTTAAATGTAACTTTAAGGATGATACATTGAACATCCTGTGTCAGATGTTACCATTAGTATATCAAAAGAATGGTGAAGTTCCATTGAACTAAAGAAATAACTTCATCAACTTGATATACGATGATGACACTGTACCAAT
>JAKSZP010000896.1:0-22710 GCA_022478985.1 Massospora cicadina | reverse complement strand
TTTTCCCTATGCTGACATTTCTTTTCCCTGCTTCTGTTCCTTTGCATCAACTTTCTTTTTACAGCACACAGCCTCCTTGTGTCTGAACTTGTTGCATATTCGCACTGAGGGCGTTCAGGACGTTTTTCTTTGGGGTTTTGCTCTTCAGGGCCCATTATCTGAAGGGGCTCCTTCTTTTCTTCAATAGCTAAGGCCCGAGGCTTAAGCTTTGAAACCTCAATGGTTAAAACGTGAGGATGAGATACTGCTCCGCGTGAAACTTTGGGCTTATGGAAACAGCGACATCTGTTAACGCCTCCTTGATGTCTTGAATGGTATGGAAATAGCGTTTAACTGAGGTGATGTGCATCGCTAGCAATAGGTAAGAAGCCATTCCAGTTAAACGGCAGCTACAGTATCATCTAAAGTCAACATCTTTAAATTAACAACATCTGTGCTTCCATATAAAATCGTTCCACAAAAGCGACCACTGATTCTCCTTTTCAGATACTCATACGCATAAAAGCTTGCTTTTTCATACTTAAAGCCTGTTTTGAACCAAACGTGTTTATGAGGGCCTCTTTAACTTCGGACCAGGTGCTAAAAGCATCCATATGTGGGACCATCACCTCCTTTGCCATGTGGCCCAAACAGAAAAGGATATGTTTGGCCTTCTGACGATCAGTCGCCCCTTCCTAAGCTGCTTCATAAACGTATAAAAACGAAGCAATGCTACCCTCGCCGGGGATAAACTTGTCTTTAAACGTTGGTTTGAATAAATTATAGTCATTCCCAGTAAGGGTATGAATAGTTGGAGCTTCTTCTTCCGAGGTTTCAGAGCGGTAGCTTAACTGATCAAAGGTCCGCAAAAGGCAATCAAACTGGTAATGCATGGCTTCAAGCCGAGTTTCCATTTTAGAAAGGGCTTCTAGGGGCCCAGATTCACATAGTCTCAGTCGAGCTTCAATCCCAGATTTATGAGTTTCAAGATTTTTCACTTGGCTCTCCATTGCATTGACTTGGAAATGGAGTTGTGACACCATTGAGCTTAGGTTTAATTGAGCAGTTTCCACGGCTTTCACGCGGTTCTTCAGCTCTTCTTTCATTTGTTTACACCCTTCATCATCACGAGAGTGGGAGCTGGGGCCTTGTACTCCCTCCTTAATCTGTTTATACTTCCGCTCGACCTGCGTTAGTTGGCTATATACTTCCTTTGACAGCACAGGGCTTTCCAGCGAAGCTTTTATCCCTTTTGCTTTGATTTCAATGAGTCAGGCGACGTGCCAAATATTTGGTATTTTCAAACTAAGCTTTGAGAGCTAGCTCCTTTTCTAGCTGAACAACCTTGGCCGCAAGGGTGGTGGTGGCACTAGATGGTTCAAGCAACAGATGACATTCAAGCTCATCAACATGTGAAAAGGCCTGTATTAACTGTTGCTCCACCACAGCCACACGCTGTTCATATTTCTCTTGAAGGACAGAGTTGGGGGCTGAAAGGTCATGATGCGTTTGCTCATTTTGCTTTTCAAGTTCTTTAACAAACTCCTCCAACAACGAGCGGGTGCTAGTGGAGGAAACGTTCAGTTCATCCCAGAACATCTTCATGGCCTCCTCGACATACTTTACAATCCCAGTATCCATAGTCTTAAGTCAGTCATGCAGCTGTATGATGAAGTTGCGATTAGCTTCCACACCAGATCTAACTGCTCCAAGATGTTCAGAGGTCAGTTGATACAACTTATCATAGGCTAAATTCAGAGCTGCATGGGTATCTAGGTGTCGATGAAGCTCTTCATGATGGCTGGCTAAGAGATGCATCATATGGACCAAGGCAGGGTGAGTAAACTTGCGTACGTAGGTGGTCAATTTTGTAAGCTGGCCATAGGTCTCTGGGAGGACACTAGTCTCATAGAGAAACAAGTGGCGTTCCTCTACCATTGACGCTCATTTGTGAGATGCAATGTCGCCAGGGTTAAGGATACCATGAGTAAGGTCTCTCACGGCTTCAGTAGCTGGCCAGGTGATGCAACGAGACTCAGGTATTAATATGAGTTCAAATTGTTCTTCTTCTCCAAATATCAAAGTGGTAGGGCTATCCATTCGATTATCATCTTCAGTCCCTTCCCTATTTCGCACCTAATGGGTGACACTCTCCATTACTTTAATACTTATTGAAGTATTCAGGGTGAGCCCCTGTAGCAAGCACCAGTTTGTGGGATCTTCTGACGGATTCCACAAATAATTTGTTTTAAGTGAGAATTTTAATTTATAATAAAAGTAATAAATAGCGCTTTGTTAAAGTTTTTAAGTTTTTTATTGTTTAAGCAGGGCAAACCCAAAGAAGGCCCTTTTCTCAATACTAGTTTTTCTATTTAAAATAGTTCAGATTTTAAGACCATGGGTATTTGAGGCAAGATTGTATAAAGCTGAGTCATTTTCATGAAAACGGTAGAAGAAGTTTAGACCAGCCTGCCAGTCAGGGTGCGTAAGCATCCAGAAAGCAAGCCAGAATGCCAGAGGCATTGGTGACCTTATGACTTGATATGGAGCAGGAAAATAGGGTACCACAAAATGGTGACGGAACATCAGGGTTAGGAGTATCCCAACAGCAAAACACACTGAATAGATTTTGGACCCAGGAGTTCTGCTGACAGGGGTGAAAACTACTGGGATAGTTTCTGTGAGATTCTTGGTCGTTAAGACCATTTCGTTGGGGGTTAAAGAGAAGTGGATTTTCTCTTGTAGTTGGCGAACATAGGGCCATAAAATCCCGGTATATTGCTGTTGAAAGGTCATGAGAACTGGGTTGTAGCGCCAAAAATTTCAAACTTGTCGAGTCCAATTGGTGATAGAGGGAATCACCATAACCAAGAGAATTGGTATGGCCAACCCAGAGTGCGGGGTGGTGGACCACCAGGCAAACACCATATGGAATGTGGTTGAAAGGAGGGAGATAAAATTTTGGGGTTTTTTTTTAACAAAAAATTTTATTTGGGAAATAAAGTAAGAAAAATTGACCAACAATCTTCTCAGTGCCTTGCAACTGATTAAATAGTGGTCAATTGGTGAAAACTTGGTTGGGATCCACAAATTCGGCCTAACTGGTGAATTGGATGGTAGAGGGGGGGTTTATTCTTTGTAAACCGTCATTGCAAAATTTGGCAGTGGGCTGAGTCTCTGTCAGTTCGACCTCAAATGTCTGGACCAGGGGTTGATTATATTTATGAAGGTTAGTATGACAGCATTTGCCTGACAAGCGACAGGAATCCCCCAAGGCCATCCAATATAGAGATGGGGCCATTTGGTTGGGAACAGGTTCAGGATGGCCAACTCACCTGCGCTCAGTCGATTAACCATTCATTCAGTCAATAGAGGCCCACCGGGCGCAATGCCTGAATTACGATTGGAGGGTTTCAAACTCTCAGCAATGGCGCCCGATATTTGTTCTGCTGATTTTGGGGTCAAATCAGAACCATCAGGCGATCTGGCCAATGTTTCATTCTTCATGCTTTTACAACCATTTGAATTTTGGCCATCAGCCCAATTAGTACCCACATTAGATCTGACTAATTTCAGTTTGATAATCCCAGCACAGATTTCACTGATTCCCCACAACAGTTCTGCTGAGGTGAGTGAGGAAATTGGGGGTGGGATCCAAAGCGGATGGGCTGTCACCCATCGCTCATCAACTACATGGGTGAGATCGCCTTTGGTGATGAGGGGTACTACCATCCTCTTTGGTGTTTTCTTACTTGAGATTGGAAAGATAGCTTGATTGAGAGCTAAAGGACACTCCCCAAGACTTACATTACCCTTTCCTTTTCCCAAAGGGATGGCCCCCACACCAAGAAACTGCACCAGAGCTACATTCTTATGCGCTTTGGGTAACTTAAAGCCATAATCGTCACAGCCTTCTGCAGTGGGAGGGGAGCCTTGGGGTGGGATGTGTGGAAAGCATCAATCAGGTCCATACAATTCGTGCAATCGCGCGCCTTGACCCAACTGTTTTCATAAGATGGATATCCTTTCCAGGCCACAAGGTATTGGACTTATCATCACGACTTCTGAGTTGCCAGTATGGCCTCCACTTTGGCTTCCTCCTCATTGTTGATGACGATTGGTTCTAGGTCCGTGGGAATCACACCCTTGAAGGGTGACAGCTGGGATACATGGAAAACTGGGTGTTGCTTCCAATGCATGGGAAGCTTCAATTGAAATGCCCCATTACCCAATACCTTCTCCACTAAGTGGGGGCCTGAACGCTTTTTGGCGAATTTGCGGGTAGGGGTTTGGATTTATAAATGGCAGGTTTGAGAATGACATAAGAACCCACCTTAAAGTCATGACTCGGAAGGCACTTAAGATCTGCGAATTGCTTTTAGTTGTTGATAGCTTTAGTAAGGTGTTCCCGAACTAAAGCTTGGGTTGATTGAATATGGCCAGCATGATCCGCGGCAGTTTGCACTTCCGGTTGCAAGCATTCCCTGACTGAGAATGATGGGCTATAACCCATCGTTGCTTCATATGGTGAGAAACCCTGGAAGTGTGAGTCCCGTTATTATATGCGAATTGGGCAAGAGGCAGGTCATTGGCCCAGGTATCTTGTGCTGCTACCGCATAACAACGCAGATACTGTTTGAGAACTTAGTTAACCCGCTCAGTCTGCCCGTCAGACTGGGGATGATACGCCGTGGGTTGACAGGGGGTTGTCTTAAGATCGACAAGAGTTTGCTCCAAAACTGGGTGGTAAACTGGGTACCCCTGTCACTAACGATTTCCTGAGGAATGCCGAACATTGAAAACACATTGCAAACAAATAGACGCGCCATTTTTCTGGCGTAATTGCAGAAGTACAAGGAATGAACAGGGAAAATTTGGTAAAGCGATCTACCACCACCATTACCGCTGTGAAACCATTGGATCAGGGGAGTTTGACAATGAAATCTATGGACACTGAGGTCAATGGACCTTCTGCCTGTTGTAAAGGGTGCAGGAGGCCATTTTTTCTGGAACAATCCGATTTGGCCCTAGCACAAGTAATGCAATCGGCGGTCTAAGTTGGAACCTCTTTGGTCAGTCCTACCCAATTAAAAGTTTGCTTGATCAGATCATTGCATTTCTTGTTACCAGGTTATCCAACCGCGGGGGGATCATGGTGTGCATGGAATACGTTCAGGCGGAAGGAGGGAGGCACCCAAACATGAGAACAAAAGTAGATGAGACCTTCTTCTAAAGAATATAGGGAGTGTTTGGGGCTCAAGTGAGTCAAGTGTTCAATCAACTCCACACCCTCAGGGCAGGCCGTTTGACCAGCTAGCACCTGGGCTAATAATGAATTTGTCGGTTGATAACATGGTGGAGGAAACAATGGAGGGAGCAATCAATAGTATTTGAGTAGTAGGGATTATGGTAACGAGATCCACTTCCTCAGGTTCTGAGGGACAGTGAGCGGGACTATGGCTTAGGAAATTGGGAAGGACATTTAGCGCACCCTTGACAAATTCATATTTGAAGTTAAAACTGCACAGGACCCAATAGGTTAAGGCTTGCTAGTGTGCCAATTTTTGGGGTTTGCAAAAATACAAGAGAGCTTGGTGATCTGTGCGAACCGTTAACTCATGATGAGCACCTTGCAACAGGTACCACCAATGAGTTAATGCCCATGCAACAGCGGACAGTTCCTTGTCATAGATGGCCCAGGACTGCTCCATAGCAGTGAATTTTTGGGAGAAATAAGCGACTGGATGTTCAAGACCATCATAGTCCTGAAGCAGCACTGCACCCACAGCTACCGATGAAGCATTGCATGCAATGATATATGGTTTGAAGGGATCAGCATGTTACAAACTGGGAGGGGACACGAACACTTCTTTGAACACTTTGAACGCCTGCTGGCATTTGGGGGTCCAACAAAATGGTACGTTTTTCCCTGTGAGGGGTGGAGCGGGGCGGCCAACTGGGAAAGTGCGGGGAGAATTTCTTTAGGAAAATGATAGTACCAAAGAAACTTTAAAGCTGCTTCTGTGTAGTTGGGATTGGCCATTCTCAGATTGCATCTAATTTGTTGGGGGGATGGCGACCCCTTCTTTAAGTACCAGGTTTCTGAGAAGTGTAACCTCTTCCTTGTAAAACTCACATTTGGAAGCTTTGAGGAACAGCCCTGCTTTGTGCAAAGCAACCACCAATGCTTCTAAGTCCATAGCGTGTTTCTCGGGATTTGGGGAATGGACTAGGATATCATCAATATAAGCAATAGCACAGGAAAACTGAAGATCCCCTAACGTATTGTTGAGCATTTGTTGAAATGTAGCAGTAGCATTTTTCAACCTAAAGGGCATTACGCGAAATTGGAAAATGTCCCGCCTCATTCAGATTGTGGTCAACCATTCTTGTCCTTCCATTACTCAAATCTGATTGAAAGCATTCACCAGATCCAATTTTGAAAAGACATGGGATTCAGCAATTGCCTGACTGATTGTCTGTTCTAAGGGCAATGAGTAGGGGTCTTTATCTGTGATTTTGTTCAGGTGACCATAATCTACACAAGGGCGGAGCGATCCATCCAATTTTCTTGCAAAGATGATAGGGGAAGTGATGGGAGACGTTTCTTTAAACAACCAGCCTTTTTTAACATATTGTCCAACCAGGTATTGAGTGTAACTTCTTCTTCCGCCATATGGGGATATAATGGGCATTTGATGTTCACCAATTCCACGGTCGTCCAAAATCCACAATCATACCTAGTATGTTTTGGCAGACGGTCCGCCTTTTCCATGTCAAAAATCCTGCAATATGGCATTAAATTTTTGGGGAACTCGACTGGAATGCCCGCGGAAGTGACTAGGGTGGTGATAGAGCCAGTTCCTTGGATTTTCTCAAGGGTGTTGATCAGAGGGAACTCTCCTTCTGAATCATCATTAGCAAATGACAACGTATTTGATTCCAAATGAATTCTTACATGTTGTCAGCGCCACCATCCCACCCCCAAGATCACCAGAAATACCAGGTTTGGCATGGCCAAAAACAATCGCACAAGTTATATTGGTGAATTGAGAAGTATATCAGTCAGCGAACAACATATGAAGACTGATAAGCAGAGTAGGCCACCATTACTGAGGAGCCCACATCCATATACAGTTTTAGTTTTGTGCTAACTCTACACTCATGAAGTTCCCCGCTGCTCCAGTATCCACCAGAGCTTCGAAGGAGACATGGTGGAAACCAATACTAATTCTCATGGGTATAAGAAAATAAGCGCAATTTTGTTTATTGGGAGATATGACCAACTCATAGATGACTGAAGAAATGATAGGTGGGTCGGGACCAGGGTCAAGATTCTTAGCTAGAGCGAAAATTGGTAGGGCTAGGACTGGGCTAATTGTTTCCTTTGTCTGGGCTTGAACAGAATCATTAAAAGCTATCTCTGGGAATGCTAACTCAGACTTGGGAGTTCCGGCAAAGTTGAAATCCATATCAGCTACTATTTTAGTGTTGGGCACATCATCTGCGCCATCATTAAGAAATCCTATCATGGAATTCCTTTCCTGATATGAGGAAACGTGGCGAGGCAAAGCTTTGATAGTAGTTGCAGTGACGCCTACTTGATCTATTGATCCTTGGATGGTAGACCAAACCACGTGGTGAGCGGAAACTGAATCCAAACTCGCTCTAAAGACTGCCAGAAGCATGTCAATAGATAGTTCTGATGCGGGAGCCAGCTCACAAAAAGTAGAGATCAAAGAAGCCAAACTAGGGGCTTCAGCCATGGCAAAGAGCAATTTAAATAAATGGTCTGATTGGGACAAAAGGGGGCTCAAGGCGGCTGATACAACAGTCATCAGGGAGGCAGGTTCTCCTTTTTGTGTGGAAGAACATAAGAGACTTCTCACCCAGCGACGAGCCTCCCTGTACACGGCATCTAACAATGCGAGACCTTGTTGGGTCTCAGATATCGCAGAATCATTATTGCGTGCGATTTTTGTGCGCATTTGTACTTTGGTGAGTGCATCCACAACCTGATTGGTGATTTCTTGGGAAGGGATACTCGATATTTTCCCCAAGTTGGAGGAAATAGGAGGAGATGCAATCGTCACCTCTTGGGTAGCTTGAAGGAGTTTTCCTAGAATAGAGCAAATGCTTCTCCCAAATTCAGAGAGTGACCAAATAAGCAACAAACAGCATACAACTGATTGCACATTCATCTGGTAGAGAGTAACCACTATGGCGCCAAATTCGAAAATCAAGGCTGAAGTGGCTGGAAGTAATGGTTGGTCAATTATGTCATGGAAACGGCAGAAGAAGTTTAGACCAGCCTGCCAGTCAGGGTGCGTAAGCATCCAGAAAGCAAGCCAGAATGCCCGAGGCATTGCCAACCGTACAACTTGATATGGAGCTGGGAAATAGGGTACCACAAAATGGTGGCGGAAAGTCAGGGTTGGGATTATCCCAACAGCAAAACACACTGAATAGATTTTGGACCCAGGAGCTCTGCTGACAGGGGTGGAAACTACTGGGATAGTTTCTGTGAGATTCTTGGTCGTTAAGACCATTTCGTTGGGTTAAAAGAGAAGTGGATTTTCTCTTGTTGTTGACGAACATAGGGCCATAAAATCCCGGTATATTGCTGTTGAAAGGTCATGAGAACTGGGTTGTAGCGCCAAAAATTTTAAACTTGTCGAGTATAATTGGTGATAGAGGGAATCACCATAACCAAGAGAATTGGTATGGCCCACCCAGAGTGCGGGGTGGTGGACCACCAGGCAAACACCATATGGAATGTGGTTGAAAGGAGGGAGATAAAATTTGGGGTTTTTTTTTAACAAAATTTTTATTTGGGAAATAAAGTAAGAAAAATTGACCAACAATCTTCTCAGTGCCTTGCAACTGATAAATAGTGGTCATTGGTGAAAACGTGGTTGGGATCCACAAATTTGGCCTAACTGGTGAATTGGATGGTAGAGGGGGGTTTATTCTTTGGGAACCGTCATTGCAAAATTTGGCAGTGGGACGAGTCTCTGTCAGTTTGACCTCAAACGTCTGGAACAGGGGTCAATTATGTTTCTGATGGTTAGCAAGATGGCATTTAGCCTAACAAGTGACAGGAATCCCCCAAGGCCATCCAATATAGGGATGGGGCCATTTGGTTGGGAACAGGTTGGGATGGCCAACCCACCCACGCTCAGTCAATTAACCATTCATTTGGTCGATAGAGGCCCATTGGGCGCAACGCCTAAATTACTATTGGAGGGTTTCAAACACTTGGTGATGGTGCCCAATATTTGCCTGCTGATTTTGGGGTCAAATAAGAACTGTCAGGTGATCCAGCTGATGTTTTATTCTTCATGATTTTACAACCATTTGAATTTTGGCCATCAGCCTGATTGCCACCTGCATTAGATCTAACTGATTTCAGTTTGATAATCTCAGCACATATTTCACTAATTCCCCGAAACAGTTCTGCTGAGGTGAGTGAGGAAATTGGGGGTGGGATCTGAAGCAGATGGGCTGTCACCCATTGCTCATTAACTACATGGGTGAGATCGCCCTCGGTGATGAGGGGTACTGCCATCCTCTTTGGTGTTTTCTTACTTGGGATTGAAAAGATAGCTTGATTGAGAGCCAAAGGATACTCCCTGAGACTTACAGTCATCTAAATTAGGAAAAATAGGCTTTTTGGCCTATCAGATTGAAGATAAACATTTTGAGGCAAAACTGACTCATGTGGTAATGATTTGATGAATTTTATCCAATCACCAGTGAGTAAAATCTTCTCACCTTGGTGGTGGTCAGAATTGTGTGGTAATGATTGGTTAATTTTTACCCTATCATCATCAAGTAAAATCTTCTCACCTTGGCAGTGGTCAGATTCGTGTGGTAATGATTAATTAATTTTACCCTATCATCATCAAGTAACATCTTTGCACCTCAGTGGTGTAGACTCATGTGATAATGATTGGTTAATTTGTACCCAATCATTGATGGGTAAAATCTTCTCACCTTGGGAGGGTTCAGATCTGAGTGGTAATGATTGGTTAATTTGCACCCAATCATTGATGGGTAAAATCTTCTCACCTTGGAGGTGATCAAACCCATGTGGTGACAAACACCCCAAATTTGGCTGAGAAGTCAGAGTAATCCTATTATGAATTATTACCTTTTTAAGCCATTTTTTGTTACAAACCATATTTTTCTGATAGTTAAGATTCCACCAAGAATCCGCCAAGTCTTTTTGCTGTGGGTACTCATATCGTTGATATCCACAATTTTATTTGGAAATCAGGAAGTTGATGGGCCAATCATGGTAGCAAATTTGGGAGCACTAATACCTCCAACATTCTTTTTCTTAAGTTAAGAAGAAGGATGTCTGACACTGTACCTGGAGAAACTGGTTTTGAGGTAGAACGAGCCTTAGAGTTCTTCCAGAGGCCTCTGACCTCAACAACCTCTCAACGCGCTCTTTCTATGATTTTAACAAGATAAAAGATGTAGAGAGGGCAGAGAGGGAGGATTTTAGGGGTAGGATAACTACCCACCTCACATCAACCACGTGTACCAAGTCACTGAGGTGCACAGAGGGGCCACTGGAAGTTGTGTTTCTTTCTGTGCAGAAAGGAATTGCTCCCTATCTAGATAAAGGGGCTGCAACTTAAGAAATCATTCTTCTTACTTTTAGAAACAGGGTACTTACCTCACCTGTAGCAATGTCAAAGGCGTATTTTTGTGTTTTATGGGGAGTTTTTTTGGAAATGATGGCTTCAATACTTTTTGGGAGGATATGGCTTATCTGGATTGGTCTGGTGGAAATTTTTTATTAGCTTCTTATAGTTGGTCCAGCTTTTTTAGCTCTCCCAACTGTTCTCATAGAAGGTTTAGTCCTTCCAAACTACCAGATACTGGATGGAGTGTCAGGTTTTCTGGGAAGCCTAAATCACCTCTGCTTCATCTTCTTGGCTGTCAACATCACAATTAGTTCTAGCAACTCAGCCATGGGACCCTTAAAGGGATAATTGTGAACATGGAACACCTTGTGTTTCTTCCAAAGTGTCAAGAGAGTGTCTGTAACTCTCTCATTTTAAGAGAGGTGGTAAGGAATGTACAACCACACCACCAGAAAACAATATTCTGACAACAAAGTATAATAGTATCCTAAAGGGTGCCAGTACCCAGATGACCCAATGTGATAGTATGTAAAATTCTATAGATAATTAATTAAACTAATAGGTGAGAACTTTGTTAGACTCTAGGGGTAGGTCCATAACTAAATTCAGATTCATTACTTGATTATTTAGTTCTTTAACTTAAAGTGTCCAAGAACTAGGTGCAGAATAGGATTAAAACATACAATTTATAAAAGATAAAATGACCTCTACTTCAGAGACTTACTGGAGGTTGGCAAAAAAGTAAAGCCAAGGATACGTCTGATAATAATCAAACGAGGGTTATTTAAACAAGTTGATCAACAAAGAAGATTGGTCTCAATGTAACTACTATAATGGAATTGGGGGAAGGGGGACCATTTTTATCTGGCGAGGCACTGCACATAACCTAACTAATAATAATAACTGACTGTTTTTGTGGTGCTATAGCTGGAGTTGCTTGCACTTGAGTGATTGACTGAAGTCGAATTTTGCCAAATTAAGCAATATTATAAATTAAATGGGACTCAAAGACCTGTTCTCCAAATAAAATTATTGACCCGTCATAATTATATAAACAGTTGGTGAATTTCAGCTCCATGGATATAACACTAATCCACCCATCAAGCGCACCCCTAGACTAAACCTTGGAATATTTTGCCCTTCCCAGCGTCGGTCTAAAACTTGCTTCAGGTCAGGAAGGCCAACAAGTTTGTTCCCCTTGGCTTTAATCCGCTTATGCTTATGGATACAAAAGTAAACCACACAATCATGTCATCAACCATGACATAATGGTATTGGAGATATATCCATAAATAGACATTCCCTAAGTCTTTCAACGCTTCATAAAGACAGAGCATTTAAACAAAAACTTCTGGGAAGGGACATCATATTCAAATGTTGGGTTAAACAACCAGAGATCCTTCTTTAAGTTCATGACCAGGATTGCGCTTATGATTTACGACCTTCTTGTAATCTTCCACAGCTTTGACAGATGCTCATGCACAAGACCTTGAGCCTCGCGAAAATTGTAAATCTAAACTTCTGCTACTTGAATTGAAAATATAAGGCTGCTTCTTAGCTGAAAGGAAGTGTCCAATCCCAGATTGGCCTCAAAGAGGTGATGTTTATGTAGGCATGGGGTGCTTTACACTTAAACTGTGCTAGTGGTAGGTCAGACGCCCAGATAAAACAACTGGATGTGCCATAGCATTAGATGTATTGCTCCAAGGTATGGTTTACCATCTTAGTTTGACCATCTGATTGGGGGTAAAGCAGTTAAGCAATAGGGTTGAGCAAAAAATGTCAAGAAGGTCGCTCCAGAACTAGGCAGTAAACTGGGGACTCCAATCGCTTACTATCTCCCTAAGGAGATTAAACATAGAGAAAACATGATCAAAAACAAGTAGCGGTTTCCTCAGATGTAACTGTTGTGTTGCAGGAGATAAAAAGCGCAACTTTAGTAAAGCAATCTTTGACCACCATAATTGCATCATACCCTTGGTAGGGGTGGGAGCTCCACAATAAATTTGAATGATATTGAGGCCCAAGGGCCCTCAGCTTGTTGCAGGGCATGTAAGATACCTTTTTTACTGATCTATCATATTTTGAAGCAAGTGAACACTACACAGTAATAGGCCCACAATGTTATATCTTTGGCCAATAACGTCCAATTATAGTTTTTGGTTAACTCCCCACAATTCTTAGACCTGGGGTGTCCTAATGTCATAGGATCATATTGTTCTTGAATAACCTGGCTGTGGATGGAGGGTGGAACCTAAAACTTGTCCTAAAGAAAATCAGCCTATTCAAAAAAGTTTTTAGTAAGCGTTTCAGGGATTTGTTCTCCAGGTCCTCATCTAAACCAATTTCCTTCAAAGGAGACTAACTGGGCTGCTAGTACTTGATCAAGGAGAGGTTTGTCAGAGGGCAAACTGACAAATGAAACTGTGGAGGGAGCCAGCGTTAGGATCTGGAATGTGGTAATGACAGCTGTAAGGTCGGAAAAATCTACCATTCTGGAGTTCATGGAAGGGTTCCTTCTAAGCATATACAGCGAGACATTAAAAGACTCTTTGATGAAGTCATGCTTGAAATTGAAGCTGTATATGTCCCAATACGTTTAAGATTGACGGTGGGCAAGCTTCTGATACTTATTATATTAAAAAGAGACTAGTGGTCTGTCCACACTATAATCTCATGTTGTGCCCCCTGCAGGAGTTAACGTCAGTGGGTCAGGGCCCAGGACACAGCTTCCAGTTCCTTATTATAAATCTCCCAACATAGTTTTAAGGCTGAGAGCTTCATGGAAAAATAAGCAACTTGTGTTCCACTCCATCATGTTTTTTGGAGAAGCACCACTCACACCATAAAAAAGAGGCACATAAGCCAAAATTAAGGGCTTTGACATATTCGCATTAATGAGTATTCATGCTGAGAGGTAAGCCTACCTGATGTCCTCAAAGCATGTTGACACTCATCTGTCCATATGTTTGAGGCGTTTCAATTAGTTAGAAGATGGAGAGGGACTAATCAAGACAGAGTGGGGAAAACATTATAGAAATATCAGTGTACTAAGAAAGTTTCAAAGCTGATGTTTGTTAGTGTTCCAAGACTGGAGGATTTCCAGCGTACAGGGGTACAGCGTACCTCTTCTTTAGAGCTAGGTTCCTCAAGAAGGTCATCTTTTTGCAAAAGAATTTGTACCTTGAGGGCTTCACAAAGAGTCAGGCTTTGTGAAGGGCTGCCATTACTTCCTCCATATTTTTTGTTATGCTCCTGGGTAGGTATATGATGCAGTATTTTATTGATTTATGTAATATGCAATAGAAGCGGAGATTCAAAAGGACATCATCAATGAGGCACTGAAGGGCCGCCGAGGCATTTTTAACCAGTTAGCATTAATTTAAACTAAATTTCCTCTCCTGGTGCAAATGGCAGTAGCCACAAACAACCTTACTTAGCCCTTAATTGGTTGAAATTTACAAAGTCCAGCTTTAAAAACCTGTGACTTTGTGATTTTCTGGGCAATAGGTTGTTCTAGAGAAGGGAATAAGGTCTGGAACCATTATGTTATTCACATGCCCATAATCAACCTATGGTTTTAAAAAACCACATAATTTCTAGGTGAAAACAACTGGTGAAGCTATGGAGAAGATCTTTTAATAATCCAGCCTTTCACTAACATACTATTTAACCAAATTCCCACAACTCTGATCTTTTCTACAATGTATGGATATAATGGGCAGTTAAGCTTGACAGTCAGAGTCACATTCAGTTTGAAGAAAAATCAATCTTAGTTGGGTTTGACAATGATCTGAAGATTACTCTGAATACCAGGGGCTAGCTACACTGATTTGCTTTATATGTATTGCATTAGGAGATTAATTGAGAATTTATTTGCTCTAACAAAGTGACAAAGGTCCCTACAACAAAACAAAAGGCTGTAATGGGGGCAACCGCGGGTCTTACCGGGTGAACGCCTATAGGTGGGAAAAGCAGAAAGGGCGAAACTCCATCCAAGGTTTGCAGTTGGGTATTATTGTGTTGAATCAGATCAAAATAGATCTAGAAAATTAAGTGTATTGCGATCCACATGGGGCAGATTAGCTAAAATTATAGCGTTAAGGTTACTGAGGTGTACGTGGTAAATCAGCATCCATAATCAAGGAGATAATTGTCTATACACTCGCAGAAGATGTGGAAAAATATTGGATCCATGAATTGGTACACCAGCTTGACAATCTCTAGAATTCTTTGGTATGACAACATGAATTACCAAGTACCTTTAATGATTAACAGGAAGACGTAAAGGCAAATTTCCTAACAATGAGTACAAAAACAAATTAATTTAACTGAAGGAACTTAGTAAAAGCTAAATAATAAACTGGCAACCTTCCCCAAGGAAGGTGGTTGCCTATATAGTGGAGGTAAAGGGAGCTTAGAAATTTGTAAAGACTAAGCCTCTTGCTGGGCAATCTGATCTGCAGACTGGGCTTTTTATGCAAGGGATAAGGTGAAGGCTTAGAAGTCTTAGTTGGCGTCATGGAAAGATTTGCATCATGTCCTCCAAATTAGGGAGAAATATAGCAAAATACTATCAAACGTGAACAGATTTCATCATATGGGTAAGTTAATAACATCTTTTCCATGGGAGCCCATCCTAACTATTTATAATCATATGAATATTGGTATTAAAATGCATGATTCACGAATTTGATCTGCATTATGAACCAAGAAATAAACTGATCTGACTAATTAGGCAAATTAAGGCTAACATGGGATTTTGGGTAGGGCGTGGCGGCTCCTTGGATATCATCAGTGGCCAGGACACTTTTGGGGTGTGCCAGAGAGTCCCGCAGGAGTTCCCTAAATTGAACCACCTCTCTGCACACCCCTTTAATCATCGTTATTAGATCAGAAAAGGGGGTGGTAGGCAGAGAGAAGTCATTAGGAGTTAGGTGTTGTAACCCACCACTCATCTACCACATGAGCTAGGTCACTGGTTTTGGAGAGAGGCTCTAATGGGGCTTTGGCCCCTTACTCCTTCTGTGTGAAATTTTCTTGCTGTCATGGAAGAGGCCGCAAGTGTATCAGTAAATTTTTCGTCTAAGGAATAAGCAGAGTTCATCCCAACCCAGCGGAAGTGCGGGCAACTTAACCACTGTGAATGGAGTCAGATGAGCCCCTTTTATAGATTAATGAGGCAAAAAAATTCCCTTGTGATCATAGTGACTTCATGTGAGTTATTTTACATTCAGACGCTTCATAAACACTCTTGATAAAGATGGTGGTGTTGCTAAGGACTTTATGAGAATTGACCCCCTTTATACCTTAGTTGGGGCAAATAATTTACAACTCACTGATATAAAGACAATGATTAGACCAAAATTAAATTAGAACAATTGAGGCTCTTGAGTGAATGCTACCAAATCTAGACAACAACCAAACTTTGAGAGTTTCTTAAAAACACAATGCAAGGAGTATTGAAGAGCTATCACAAAACCAGATGCAGGTAAGCATACTACTAAATCTGGTAAATAAATAATACATATATTGATGCTACCACTCACAATCCAGAATTGGGGACAAAAAAGGGCCCATGGACATCCAGATTCAGGGGCAATCACTGCAAGAAGGAGCTTGTATATACAAGAACTAAGCCAGATTAAAAAAGCATCAAAAGTGGCGATTAGACGCCGTCTGATTAGAAGATCTTGAGAATCCCCACTATTGTTACCCAAATCCCCGTTTCAGTTACAATTATCTTTTACATTAAATTCTTATTTTCTCTAGAGGTTTAAATACTTCATTTTTTTCTTTAATATATAACTTTTCCAAAGAATCTCAGTTTTATTATTTTTCTGATTCACTTATAGAGGTTTACTAATCTAATCACAAGTGGCCAGTCTGGGATTAACAATTGAACAGAATATTTAACCAGTCTGAGAGCTGTTCTGTTTAAATAAAACACTATATATCGCGAATACCTTAAAGCTGATCTGCCAAGGGAGAGGTTTGATTGGCTTCCATTGAGTCCTGAGGGCCAATGTATAATGAGAATATCAGAGAGTGTCAACAAGAGATTTGTCATGGGCGTGAACAGTTTACTAAAGAGATCAATGCTACAATGGGTGGCATCAGAGGAGAACTTTCTCTACAAGGATGATTATGATTTAAAAAGGTTGTCTTGTGCCTAATCTTTGTCAGACAAATGCCAACTTAACTTTAGAAAAGAATGTTATGGGTAAGAATCATAATTTATCAAATATCGTTGGCCAATTAAAAGTCTAATCTTTTGATAATAACATTTTGGATGGAATTAATGACTTTATGGGCCAGTAGACCCTGGCTGATTCTCAGTGGAACCATTTGAATTAGGACAATACTTTTACAAAAGGTTCTCGGCCCAATAGCATGAGTTCTGGCAGTCAGATTGCACTGGACACATGGAGGAATCAGGGGAGTCTATCCAAGGATCTTCTCCGTTAAATTAACAGCTCTGTCAAACCACTTATGTGGAGACCACCTCCTTTTATAGCCTTAGAGGTGGTCCCACCAGGTGTAAAAATTTCCCTCATGGTGATTGGACCAGATATATTAAATCCTTGCCAAACGGACTGATCCTACCTGCAACCAACTTTCCATCAGCTGTTCCAAAAAATTGAGTTGAGTTTCCATAGATTTAATAGGTTGAATCCTCATATTCCTTAATTTAGACACTACTAAGCTATTCCAAACTTACCATTGGTTTTCCTTTGTGCCTCAGTACAGTTTAAATACTGAGTGGTAAGTTATCAAGTGGGTTCATTTTTCTTGCCCCGCGCCACCGCTAATAAAAATATATAGAAACCAGCTTTTAGTTTATTTGTGTTTATTATCTTTAAAATAAATCTTTTTTGGAATCCAGAAGAGATCAGCACCAGCGAGCAACAATTAGTTGTATTCTCACAAGGTGGTGCTCACTACGGGGGTTCCTGTACACCACAAAAAATCCCCTAAAATGGAGGCTCTTAAGGTGAGTAACCCTCCAACACTTCCCCTTCAAAATGAATCAATAATAGTTGCTCTTGAAAAGCAACTAGAATGCGCTATATCCCGCCTTAAAAAGCTTGAGCAGCGCCCCTTAAAAACACCAAATAAAGACAAGTTCACCAATGAGGGGAACATTGCTTCATTTGTGTATTTTATTAATCTACCGTGCAATGCGCGATTGACAAGCAAAAGTTTAAACACATCCTATCTTGCTTAAGTCGCCTGTTACAAGAGATGATAGTCCCTTATATGGACACTCTGCATACCTGGGAAGAGGTTAAGGAGGCTCTTTTGGTTGAATTTGGTTTAAAATAGAGTCTAAACTGGGAAAAACAGGCCTTTATGCGCCTGAGCATGTATAAAGGCTAACTGACCGCTGCCTTTGCTTAGCGGTTTTACCTCACTGCGCAGAGATTGTCAACGTCTAACATGATAACCCTTTATTTTGCCATCACAGCCATGTTAACTGGGTTAGCTTCTTAACCTTCTCTAGCCAGACATATCATTTCAGTGAAGTGCTACTTCAAGAACATCCTCAATATAAAAGAGGATTTTTAGACGTTGCTGATTTCCATACATGTGCGACAACAAATGAAGCTATTGTAAAACTTCCAGATCTAACCATTGAGAAGCTTTCGCCTGTAGTAAGTTGGGGGTGGGCCCACCTGTGCCTATCCACCCTGTGAAACCTGCTCCTTCCGTGCGACTTAAAACAGATATTACTCCCTCCTGTAGATCTTAGACCTGTAAGGCATATAATACCATGCTCCAACACAAGCTCACTAAGTCCTCTGTACCTTCCACTCCAACCAAGCTGGTAGTTGCGCTCCCTAAGGGTAACCCCTGTGACAATAGAGGTTTGCTGAAAAGAATTATGGTCAAAGGATAGCTATCCAACTTCATGTGGCTTTCTCCCCTACCTCAATTGCGACATTGGTATTTATTGAGAATACTCCTGGGGATGAATCTGAGGGGGGTTATGATGATGTTGGTTACTACATATTGGGCGTACCCGCAGAAGTAGAGGTCCTTGATTGATTGAGCATGGGAGGCGTATACAAGTCCACCATACCTGAGGAAACATACCTCAGCCAAGTTCTAGGGTGTTTCCATCTTTTTGACACTTCCAGCAATGCTAATCAATTCTTGGCTGGTTTTATTCGACCTTTTCAGCAGGTCCATACCATGATTCCATTTTGGATAAATACCCTGAGACTACTAATAGACTAACCTCCTTCTTCCAGCTCAAGGAAGTCTTAGCTCTGTATCCTAACTTTTTAAGGAACTCCCACCAAGGTGAAAATGGTTATTCAAAAAGTCCAGGTAATAGCCATCTTATATACTGTCTCCTCAGTGAATGTAATCTCCTCAATATTGATCAAAAAATCAATCTGGCACCTGACTTGGAGTATGATCAAGAGTTTGGAACTATAAAGCCAAACAACATTCAAGCCATTGGGGCATACTTTCCCTTTCCATTCTAGTTGGGAAGCTCATCTTAATAGCCCCATCAGTGGATTTGAACAACGACACTTATGATATGCTCATAGATACCCAATTTATGATTGAGTACGTGGAATAATCAACATGGAGCAAGGTTTCATCTCATTACTAAACTATGAAGTCCATTTAGTCTTATCCAATAAAGATCCCAGCAAGACCAAATACTCTTTACTGGCCTAATATCCATTTTCCGCTTTGACTTTTGCATTATACCACCTCTGGGCGCAATATTAAGAGATTGTTCAATTCAGTGGATGTTAGGGATGGTATTCCTTTCTATGTTGCAGATGATATATTAATTAAGCCTGGTGAATAACGAGTGGTTGATACTAAGATCACACTCCAAATTGCACACCACTGCTTGTTGCACCTCTTAAGTTTTGAGGACGTTAGCCCCTTGGAGTTTTGGATATTTCCTAAGATACTAAACCCGGCTACCAGAAGCCTATTACTATTCAGTTGGGGAACCTAACTGGTAAAGACATGGTTGTAAGAAAACACCAGGGGATTGGCAGAGGCTTATTGGTCCCCATAGAGGATTTTGAACTTATCCACTTCATTGTCTCTATGACGGATTTGGGCTTACCCATGGATAACCTATTATGTACCTTACCCAATGTCCATATCTCGGATGAGCTGACCCCAGATGAACTTGACTAAGTTCACACTTTATTGGAAGAATTAAGTGATATATTCTCCAAATCAGATAGCGACTATGGTCACATGAAGGACTGGAGCCACTCCATCAATGTGGTGATGTCCATCCCATTCGTTCAAAACCTTAGCGCAAGTTAAAGATGGATAACAGCAGATGAGTACTGAACTCAAGCAGTTACTTGACGCGGGGTTACTAGTTTCATATCAAATCTCTTAGTCTTCTCTACTCTTGCTAATTAAAAAGAAAAATGGAGGCCATCGGGTAGTCATGGACTACCAAAAACTAAATAAACTCACAAAAAAGGACAGCTATCTTATTTCCAGCATTGACAATGCCATTCACAACTTTCCAGATCTAACTTCTTTTCTGCAAAGGACTTGACTAGCAGATATTAGCTAAAGGACCTTGTTGGCACTACAGTTCTCTAGACTGGCACCAAGGTATGAAGGTGGCTCAAAGCTGCTAATTATCAGAAAAGGTTGAGAAAGAAGCGGAAAATTAGTTAAAATATTAATATAATTTACTAGGCATAAAGAATTAGATATTTAGAGGGTGCGATGGGACTTGGTGCCTCAGGGATTGTCAGGGCCTCATCTATTTAGGATCTTTACTGATCTTCCAGAATGGCCACCTCATGGGCATCCTCAATGGATTGTGTCGTCCACCTGACCAAATTGTTGGAAACGCCGCCACACGTGACTCATTAATTGGGGAGGGGGTTCCTGAAGCCTATTCACCTTGTGTAGGTTCAGAAACTGATTCATTATGGCCTGATCCGGAAGTGGGGAATTCAAAATTAATCTTTATCTCTATTCCAACATACCTTTCTCCACAAGACCAAGTTAAATGCGTTCTTTATTTGCAGTGAGGGTCTTTTACAACCCACCCAGTTATCTCAAGGGTTGTGAAACGCCCCTGAAACCTTCTAGCGCGCTATGAATCACATCTTGCAGGATTTAAAGCTAAGTTGTGTCATCATCTATCTTGATGACATCACGTTTTTCTACAAGACTTTTAACGAACATCTTGATCAACTGAAGGAGGTATTTCACCGCTTTTGTGAGTCAAATTTCAAGTTAAAACCCTCGAAGTGTACCTTTTTCCAAAGGAAATTGGATTTTCTTGGACACGCCATTTCTCAAGAGGGAATCCAACCTATATAGGATAAGGTCGAAGCAATATCAAAAATGGATCCCCCTAAAAATCTATGGAATATTTAGTTATTTCTAGGGATGATGGGGTATTACCACCAGTTTATCCCCAAGTATGCCCATCTCAGCAAGCCCCTTGTTCGGCTATTGACAAAAAAAACACCAATTTCCATTGGGGTGCTGAAAAAAGGTTGCTATTGAGACGCAGAACAACTGCTGCAACAACGTCCTATCCTTCAGAACCCAGATTGTAATAAACATTTTATCTTGTTTACATACGCTTCTAACTATGCCGTTGGGGCCATCTTAGCCCAAATGTTGAAAACGGTGTATATCATCCTGAAAAAGTATTTCAGTAAAATGCTGTCAAAAGTGGAATGCAAATACAGCATTATGGAGAAGAATTGCCTTGCTGTTCTGTTAGCTGTAAAACACTAACGTTATTTCCTGTATAGAACTACCCTCACGGTGATTACAGAACATGCTTCTATGAAATGGTTACAGACATGAAGGATCCTACTGGCCAGTTAGCGCGCTGGGCTCTAAAGCTCCAGCATTATGACATGGAGATTAAATGACGTGCTGTAACTCGTCACATGAATGTTGATTAGTTAACTTGGCTGCCCATCCTGCATTTGGATAATAGTGAAGAGAGAGGTTATATGACCTCTTAATGACCTCATACTAGGATGATGAGGATGAACCGGTTCATAAGATGTTAGCCTGGAACTCCAGTAACACCAAAGTGGATAGCGGAAATTGTATAAGCAGGGTAGGGGAATAGCGTTTGCCTTACCTACAGCCCTAGGAACATGTACCTGATATCCTAGAAGCTCACTCTATCCTAGGTCATGGAGAGTGAAGAAAACCTATGAGTGAATTAGGGAGCGGTACCATTGGGAAGGAATCATGGAAACTATTGTTGAATTCTTGAATGCCTGCCTCACATATAAAAAGCAATCCAGTCTCAAGACTAGATATCAATATCAACCAACTACACCTCAACAACCGTTCCACACCTTCAGCCTAGATGTAGTAGGCTCCCTCCTGAAGACTACTGGTGGAACCAAATTTATCCTAGTAGGGATTGACCACTTAAATTTGTGGGTGAAGCCGTGGCACTACCTGCACAAATGGCTAAGGCCACTGCAACGTTCCTAAATCAATTTATATCTTTACTAGCCATGGCTGTCACCAAGGACTACTCTTGACAATGGTAAGAACTTCACCTCCAGAGTAGTCAAGTTCCTGGCCACGTCCATGGGAAACCCAACTCTTCTCAGCACCATATAATTCCTCTACCAATGAGACTTTGGATAGATCAATGGAACCTTGGTCTCTATCCTGCGTAAAATGGCATCTTCTAATCCAAATCACTGGTATCAATTCCTACCCAGTGCTCATATAGCATACCAGATTAGCTATTACCGGATCATGAAATTGTCCCCATTCCATGTTCTTTATGGGAGGGAACCAGAGATACCACCCTTATAACTAAGAATGTCTTCTCCTCTAAGGCGAGGAACCTGAAAAAGCATGAGAAGATTGTCTCATCATATTATTCAGCTTTAATATAAGGCTATGACGAACTTAGCTAAAGCAATAAACTAAAGAAGGACAAGCTGCCAATAATCTTTAGGCTCCCCTACCTTCATTACAAGTGTCTAACATGGTCCTATACTACCATAATAGCATCACTCCCAAAAGCGGCAAGCTTGGATCAATTTGGGTGGCTCCTTTAACCATCACC